>CH003181.1:74633-107691 GCA_000149265.1 Ciona savignyi
CCTAACATAAAATAAAATGCATATTCGCTCATAACTCTTTAACAAAGCAATATTGGAAGAAACTGATTTGATTTTTGAAATCAGCGTATTTTTTTCCATTAATTAAGATATTCTTAAAATTGACTTCAGTTCCCCTTTAAGACAATGCTAGGTGTGCCGCGTGAAAAAAAATGAAACACAGTTTCCCAAATCAAAAGGGTTTCAGTATTCGCAAATTTAAATATTACGGCTATCAGACACATTACTAATATAAAATGTGTATAGCTTGTCAGCAGACCCCCGCTGTACATTTTTGACAGCAATTTGCCCTCAAATTTAAGTTTCTAAGTGTGTCTCTAAAGAAAAAAAGTTGTGAAGAAATGGTATAGACGACACCACGAATTAGACTATACAAGTTAAGCAGATTAAAGCATAATTGCAAAATATAAGTTGGGGACAATAAGATTAAATTGCCGTCTTCAGTTTGCGATAGGATTTCAGTTATCCTTTGAAACTGCCAGTATAAAAATTTTAATTTATACATGTAAAGTATTGGTCTAATGGTTGTTGACTCGCACCCTTGCTGTCGCCACGTACAGATTACTATTCATAATTTTTTGAAGGTTTGGCAGACACTAAATACCTACAGTAAATAATTAATTGGATATTAGACATGTTCTAACAATTGTCGTTTTGCCGTCTTTTCCATTTTCCAAATTTTTATCAAAGGTGCTTCGGGTTTTCATCGTGGAAACAAAAACTAAACTAGAGAGTGACAACCACGTGTTTAACCACCACTATTTGTAAAACACATGTCGTATGCCATATATTCATGCTACAGGGTCCCTAACCACAATTTGTATTTTATACACCGAGTATATAGTTTGTTTCTGCAAGCATAAACGCATGGGTCCCATAGTTAACCAACCAAACTTATTTTCCATGTGCAGATAAATAAAAGATAAACGTCTAAAATTTACGAACATTTCATCACAAATGTTTTAAATTAAAGCTTCTTTTCAAGCGCTGTAGTGAAATAAGGCTAAATTCCCAAAACAGCCCGATTTATTTTTTAATGGTTGTAGGAAATTCCCCTGGGTTTAGTAGATGAGTTTCTGTTTTTATAAGTGACTCATGTTATGGAACAATTCTTAAAGTTTTAATCTGATTTGTAGACTGCTTATTAGAGATGTCAGTGCGATATGGCATGTCTGTTACAATCGTAATTTAGGAACATATCTTCGTTTTCAAGGAAATTACCCTAAGTAAATGTTTTCTATTTTTTAATTGGTACAGAGTGTCTAATGGTCTAACATTTCACCGAATCTGATCAAAATTAGAGCAGCCGTTCAAGCGCTATGCCCCCAAAAGCTAATTTATTAGAAAAAAACGTTTTGGTTTTTAACGTCTTATGGGAATTCCCCTGGATTCATTACCCAAAATTTTGGTTTTTGCATATCTAAACTCATGTTGTCTAACAAATACCAAAGTTTGATTGCGATTCCATTACTCCTTTTGGTAGATGTCAGGGCGACATGGCATGCTTGTCACAATCATGATTTGAGAAAATATCGCTATTTTTTAGGAGTCATTTCCCTAGGTACATTTTATTATTTCTTCTAAGTGTTAAATCAGTGTCTAATGCACTTACATTCCACAAATTCTGATTCAAATTGTAACAACCGTTCAAGCGCTATGCCCAAAAAACGCTAACTTTTTAGAAAAAAATAGCGTTTTGGTTTTTAACATCCCAGGGGAATTCCCCTTGATTTATTACCCAAAATTTTGGTTTCCGCATATCTAAATCATGTTGTCTAAAAAATGTCCAACTTTCATTGCGATTCCATTACTCCTTCTGGTAGATGTTGGGGCGACATGGCATGCCTGTCACAATCATGATTTCAGTACAAAATCGAATTTTTTAGGGTAGTTCCCTAGGTAATTTTTTTATTTCTTTTAAGAGTTAAATCAGTCACTAACACACTTAATTTTCACCAAATATGATTCAAATTAGAGCAGCCATTCAAGCGCTATGCCACAAAAAGCTAAATTTTTCATAAAAAATACCGTTTTTGGTTTTTAACCTCCCAGGGGAATTCCCCTGGGTTTATTACCCAAAATTTTGGTTTCTGCATATCTAGACCATGTTGTCTAACAAATGGCTAAGTTTCATTACGATTCCATTATTCCTTCTGGTAGATGTCGGGGCGCCATGCCATGCCAGTCAAACCTTTGACGAAAAAAAAAAAGAAAAAAAAAGAAAAAAAAAACGGACAAAAAACAATATGTGGTCCCATTTTTCCAAATGGGACCCATAACTAAACTACCAGACCTTAAATTTGATCTTTTTAAATTGACTTATCGTAGAGATAATACCACATTATATACACGCATATATTTATAAATATAAATAGTCTGTTGTATGTAAGTAAAATACCAGTCCAACGATTTCAAATGTATAAAGAGATGGAAATATTCCTCGTGATAAGGATATAACCGACTAGCTCGCGTCCAGTTTCGAGTCGATAATCCTTCTACTGAAATTCACGACACTAACCCAATAAGTAAATCGGTTATAAAAGTAAAGACAGTCGGGTAAACCGCGACCGATACGTACCGAGTTATGTATAAACAACGGTTTCAGTAACGAGCCCGTCATTCAATTAAAAGTGAGCCCAATAAAAAGCCAAAACAGTACATTTACCGGATTGACGTTATCCACGCGTTAATGCTCCACTCCAAAAAAACTAATATTAAAATTACAATATATAAATACCTAAAATATACCCAGGTACTGATAACTATAGCAATGATAACTAGCTGCTTTGGGCGCATACAGTTAGCTTGGTTTATACAGGCCCTTATATCAGTTGCGGTAATTAATGTTTCCTCATTTCCTGTGAGGGGCGCGCATTTAACAGCTATATTGGATCAGATTGCCATAAGGCACGATAGCGCATTACTGTATTCAGCGATTGACTAACGTTTATTCAGATATTTATTGTTTTTAAACGATGCATAGGTCCATAAGCAAAACAAACCAAAATGGTAAGAAATACTTGCTCAAAGTATTATTTAGCATCAGCTGTACACAGGCTATTAAAGTTAGTTTATAAAGAGTAATAATACTAGCAGCAGGCCTACAGTTTTGGGTAGTAAAACTTTTTCTTGTTAAAACTGCGAGTTAACAATATATTTGGATAGGTTGTTGACAATTTAAAAGAGGTAAACTGATTTAATTTAGTTTATTTTTTTGGTACTTCGATACATTAAAGATGAATAGCATAATTATTTAAAATAAAGGAGGCAGGATAAAACGGCAAAACTACAGTAGTTAAACACGTCAGTGGATAGACGGTATAATGGAGAGAAAAAAATAACGTGGCTGTTAAACCTAACATTTATAAAACTAATTCAACTCCTAATGGTTAGCTGTAACTTTTAGAGCAAGAATCTAAACTTTTAGTGATAAAAACACGAAAAATTTGACACCTTAATTTTAAACAGGCCAAATTAAACCATATGATGACAGCTTACTAATTGTGAATTGGTGATTATCTAGTAATCCACAAGCAAGCTGCTGTAGCTATTGCAGTGTGTTGTACATTTTAATACAACTTTATAACAAAAAATTATGATATTGTACATTTTGATGTTTTGATGGAACAGTATTCAAATAACCCATATTAATCAAATTTAGTATGATGTAGAACAGTATTACATTGTTCATTTCAATATTTTGACAGAACAGTATACAAATGAACCATATTCTTTTAAATTTAGTATGATGTACAGTAGTAATGTTACACACTTGAATATTTTGACAGAATAGCATGTAAATGACCCTTATTAATAAAATGTCTTGGCAAAGGGTAGGGCGAAATATAAAGTGTGTTCTCTATTAAGTGTAGAGGAAACAGATAAACATAGTAACTGGCGAGTCATTATTTCCTTTTACAAGTAACAATGGCGAAACAATTGAACATTACGCACGACAAATTTAAAATACCGTCTTTTACAAGTTTTGGTAAAATAATTTAAAAAACGCGTTTTTAAACATGGCCGGACTGTGTTTTAAACCCATGATAGGCTAGTTTGTTTTGTAAAGAAATCGAGTTATGTATAGTTCGTGTTAACAATTCGACTACACAATGCAAATATTTTTTTTTTAACCGTGGCAAAGTTTCGAACCCACAATGGGCTCGTCATTTGGACCGTTTTTGTATAGAAGTCGGTATATGTATTGGTTGCGTTAACCATTCGGCTACACGACTGTACAAGTAATTGAAAAATTGTACCGTTAAAATAAGAGTCTACACCCTCTGCCCCTGACAATAACCTTTTTTTTCGGTTTCTACTTAGCGTGTACTGCATTAACCCATTACTTTATCTCGGTCATTAGCGTTTGACCGGTGATAGGCGCTTGTGGAAAAAAATGACGCCACATTCGCGTTAATCGTTTTTTTTTTGTTGTTAAAATCCATTTAATTTTTGTTGAGTGAAATTTCCCCCCAAAACTGCCTAATTTACTACTAATTTTAGACATAATTTATGCCTTTCAGACGTCACAAACAGTATTGTGAAAAAATAGTATCTTAAACCCCCCAGAAACCTAACACAACACGGGAATTTAAGATAAATCTGTCGCCTTGTTATTCTATCGTCAATAGTACTAATTTAATCCGTGCATAATACCGCCTGTGCCGGAAGTAAATGAGATACGATTTCCGGAATCGATTTGCGCTCTGTGAACTGGATCTGCATAAGCAAAGCCGCAGAACAGTCAGTGCTGATTTACCTGAATCCACATAACTGGACACGTATTATCGTATGTAATGGACTGTATTATTACTAAACTGACAGTTAATATAGGTTTGGTGACATTTTTTTATATAATACCAACAGTAAGTGATTGTAAATCAGTTAGCACTAGGTAAGTGTAACTAGTTATGCCCACACAGTAGTCTTATATTGGCGGTAAAATGGTATACTTTAATCGTATTCAATTTATTATAGTTAATATTTGATTTAATATTATATAATATAGGTTTGATGACATTATTTTATATAAAAACAACAGTACTAAGTTAGTGTAGCTCAGGCACAAATAGTTTTCATATATTGGCGGTAAAAGGGTAATTTTGCCGTAGGGGAGAGTGGTACTCAGTGATACGAAAAATGCCTTTTATCCAATATCTTTAATAATAATCGTTTTATTTCAAATTTTTTTTGTTAATAACATTAAACAATCATTTGGGTATCTGATGGAAGTACTGGATTTTTTTTATTACCCATGTGTTGTGATAAAAATGGGGTTTATTGGGGGTGCCTTTTTTGTCTCACTGGGTACCACCCCGGTATACAGTGAGACACACCCTAGTATACAGTAAGACATTTGTACAGGTGGTACAAATTGCTGTTTAAATTGCCCCTATTTAACAATGTATTACTTACTAGCTTGAAATAATTATATGTACGGTCATTTTCGACGTGTGCCGATGTAAATTTGTTTACATACATGTGCAAATCCAACGTTAAATTCAACAAGAAAGTTTATTACACGGCACAAACTTACCAATGTTTTAAAACTGACAAGAATATCATAAAAGTTCAGTGTCAATCTATTGCAACATGGTAAAATATGCAGACTGATACACAGTTTAATACAAGTTTGAAGCAGTAAAGAGCAATTCACACATAAAAACAGTGTTTAGTAAAAGGTTTAAAATGACAATCCAGACCAAAGGGAACAGAACTTTAAAATAAGAAATGCCTTAAATGGAACAGTGAGGAACACACTCATCGCACAAGGAGTCATCGATTTCATATAAGCTATTTCAACCAATTCACCAACGTTGTACAATGTGCAGGGCTGCCCTGCATTCTGCAGCATCCAACTATCCATTGCAGCTCTATAAAATGATTTAAATGGAAAAAACACAGAAACATCTAATGGTTGCATTTTGTGTGAACAATGAGGTGGCAGTGTCAATGTTGTCACACCAGTTTCTCTTGCCAGGACCAGGACTTTAAGTGACATGTGGCTTTCATGGTTGTGAAAAATTAACAGATTTGGATTTTCTTTTGAGCTTGAAGAGTGCTTGATGAAGTGTTCCATCACCTGTGAAAAATGGTCCGAGTTCATCCAGCCTGTTTTCTGTGCTAAACAAAGAGTCCCAGATGGAGCACCATTTTACATGTGAGATTTAAAGTTGCATCATGGAAACACTATTGCTGGTGTTTAGAATGTACCAGCAGCACACACAATAGCACATGTATAAACCTCTTTCACCACTAGTTGCTTTGGAAATTTGCTTGACAGCTTTTCAGCAAGAATAGCCTTGGATGCAGAGACGATGGGCGTGCCAGTCTCATCCAAATTAAAGATCCTTGTAGCAGCACAAAGCACAGATGAACTCCGGCTATAAATCAACCTCAAGTTTTCGTAGAACTAGTTTACATTATGTTTATTAAATGAGGTCGTTCTCGAAAGACTACAGGTTTCTTGTGGGATTTTCAGCAGCTTTTTGCTTACTGACATACCTTGGTAGTGTTTAAAATTTTACTACTGTATGATCTGCTGCCTTTCTTAGGCTCCATTCATTGGACAAAACCAACTAAACAGCTTCACTCAGGCAATATTCTAATGATGAGCCAATTTTATGGTTTTCTGAATTTACTTTCACAATTCTTCCCACGAGTCCACTCCTAGTTATTAAAAATAATAAATAACTAAAACTGGATAGATTTATATACTTGGCTAACTACTGTATAGGCTATTTCTGAACATATAAATGCTCTTTGTGGGCTTAAACCCCCCAAAAAAGGATAATAAAACACTCCTGTATTCTGTCTCACAGTGTACCTCAACATAGTGTCTCACTGAGTACGTAGATACTACAAATCTATAAGTCAAAATTAAAGATACTTAAATTGATGCTGCCATGTTCTTTTTCTATTTGTAAGCAAGGTATGCGGCTACTTTATCACTTCCCAGTAACTTTAGCCTTAAAGCTAATGTTCACCCATCTAAATTAAGTTTGCAGCTAGCGTATAAAATTTTACTTAGACCCCTGAAAAATCTAAAACTTCCATAACTTTCCAAAAATGACATGCTGGTTCCTTAAAGTTCGTTACAAAGTGCGTTAGTAACGTGAAAGCACTCAACCGTCAAAGGTTTTAATATTTTTATTTTTTAACGTTTTTATTCAAAATTTCTCACTGTGTACCATGTCCCACTCAGTACCACTCTCCCCTATTCGATTTAACACTATAAACTTATAAAGCTTTGTGTTATATTAGGTATCAAGCTCTATATTAACCATTACAGATATACCAAGCTTAAATGATAATATTTATGTTGTTGTACAGTGGAATTGTACTATTTAGAGGTTTATTATATATTTTACATCGTTTAATAGTAAAGATGAGGGCATCCCAAACTTTTAGGCTATTTTTGCTACGCTTCTTTCCGTTTAAAATCTAAAACAGTTTAAAAAAGTACAATAGATATATAGTAATTTGTGTGAAATTGATGTAGTCTTTGGAAACCTCTAAAATTCATTACCTAACTTCCATTTTGAAAGGCGTGGTATAAAGGATATTCGTGTTTTATCCCCGTTAATGGGAAACGCAACAACACGGATTCCGATTCCCTCGTGCCCACCGTCGGGTTAACATACCCATATCTCGACAACATAATGGTATACTGTATATTGTTTTTGTGGTATTGAATAATCGTTAAATCCTTTTTAGACCAATATAGAAATTAATGTTTAACTTAAGTCAGAATTAGTACAAAAAAATATAACTTAATTAGTGGTTTACCGTTGTTTATATAAAAATCCCATAGATTCTCGTTTATTAAAAGCGGTGGGGTCAGGATTAGACGAAAAGTTAAATAATCACAAAGCATACACATTAAAATAAATCAAGTATTTCTCTCCATTTCAATAAAAAAAATAGAGAACACTTTTAACGTCGTATATCACAACAAAATATTTATCGATAAAAATGAATCATGGTGTCATGTCGGAAATTACGTCATTTCCCTTCCGCGCATGCGCATTACTAGTGTTACCTTACAAATCAGTCTCCGATAATACGAAACTATTTTTATCGAATAAATGCGACCCCAATATTTTAGTGTGTGTCGAAAAAGTGATAACTAGAGAACTACCTGGAGAGTGTAACTATATAATGAGGAAAGTGGGGAAGGAGGAAAGGGGGGAAACTGCTCTTTAAAACTATAAAAACTTATTCTAAACTCAAACCATAGTTTATTCACTTTGTTTACATGTTTTTGAGGTATATTTTGATGTTTTTTGTTGTGTATTTAGTGTTTAATGTCTATTTTGGAGTCTATTTTAAAGAAAACTTTTTCTAACCCTGTTATAAATGCTAATCATAACCCCATGACTAACTTAACTTTAATCCCTGCCCTATGTCCAACCGTAATTCCTTATCTTCCCCATTCCTTCCCGTTTTCCCTTTGGAGCTACTGGACTTATTGTGCCTTAGTAAGGACTAAGATCGCATGATTATGACTCATGTCCAAGGATATTGTGTTATAATAGCGATTTAAATTTGATAAATTTAAACTACCCATTCTAATCGCTTTATAGTGTAGTTTAAATACCGGTATCGTGTCCGTCGCTTTTAAGCAGGTTTCATAAAATCAAAAACTATTAAAAAATCACAGAAGCAATAATTACTACGAATGGCGTAGTTACAGAGGTTAAACGCGAACTATCTTTCCGAAATAAGAAACGCGCTATAAAACAACATATGCGACAATTCGCCTGGGAACATTTTCCGTGTTCGCTCTCCATTACTATGTTTGTTTAAGGCCAACTGTGTCGACTTTATATCTCAATTGACATTTGAGCAATATTGTAATGGCGGTTTTAGTTTATGGATCGTAGTCGTATATTGAGCTTAAGGTTATGTTTCAGGTATAGAGAACTGTAACGTATTACAATTGGATAGGAGGATATTTTAACTATGGTATTTTTCGTGTTTATAGTTATTGAAATCTTACTCAATTCCATTTTACATCAGTTAGGTCTGGTTTTAGAAACAGATATCGTCCTACATTTATCTTACTGTAAAATTTCTTGATGTTTTTCAGGCTTTATGTTACAAATGTAGCGAATTAAACTCCAAAAGAGTTATAAATTATTTTAACAGGCTTTTTTAAATATCTTTTTTTTTGTTAAATTATTTTAATGTGACAAGTTTAGGAATATTCCGACATGAAAATTGTACTTGTTTTTGCTTACGTCATTGTTTCTATTTCTGCTGAGGTCACCACTCCAGGTAAAATTAAAAATAATTTTCTGTTTCTACCGGGCAAATTTAAACATTGTAATGATCTTACTTTTTGGTTCATTTTTTAACGGTATGCTTTTAAAAAAAATCGGTAGCGCTAAGCATTCGGTCGCACGATCGTTCTGAGATGCTGATATGTTATGTACGGTCGTGTGGCCGAATGATTAACGCGACCGATACAAATACCGACTTACATACAAAAAACGGTCTTTGTAACGAACCCAATATGAAACTAAGCCCGGTAAAAAAAATATGCTGATATTGTAAGTACGGTCGTGTGGCCGAATGGTTAGCGCGACCGAGACATATACTGGTTTGTAAACCCAAAACGGTCTTACGGAGAAGTCCATCATGGGTTTAAAACTTAGACCGGTTAAAACAAAAAAAGCCCGTTATTTTTAGTCAGTAATCAAATGTCGTTATAACGCGGGTAATTGCTAGATAACTTCGCCCCCACAGAGCTTTCGTAGTGTGTTTTGTATTTAATACTACGGCAGTTTTTGGACAAAATATATTTTAATTAGTTGGTACAAAGCAAGCCCTGCTAATTATAGATACACAAAATAAAAGTCGTGTAGAAAGTTACCAGGGTAAAGATCGAAGCAGATACCCACCGGCCTAGTCACGACCACCAATTTTCCCTAGACAATGTGGGCAATTTTTTATATATCTAATCTTAAAGTGTGTTAGCTTATCATACTATTGACTGACCAAGCGGACAATGTGATGAGTACGCTTATTTAATAGTAAATCGCATTGGTCAATTAAATATTACTTTAATAGCCCAATAAGTTAGGTAATTTTGTACATGAAAATAAATGGTTAAACTATAATTTAGGTTATGTGAAAAATAAATGTTTTTTCTACTGCATTTTTAAAGCCGTCATGGTTGTCATTTGGTTGGTTTTTAAATGGCATGCAGTTTATAGGATGACTCGGTCACTTTCTCGGTCAGACAACCTTTTTTACTGAGTCAAATTTCGAAAAGTTTTGAACCCATGATGGGATCGTCATTCGTATCGTTTTTGTAAAGGACGGTATATATATCGGTCGCGTTAACCATTCGGTCACACGACCGTACAGCCAAACAACCATTTTTTACTGAGCCTAGTTTTAAACCCATGATAGGCTCGTCACTTTGATCGTTTTTGTATCGGTCGGTATATGTATCAGTCACGCTATCCATTTGGCCACACAACCGTACCAACCAGACAACCTGCCACAAGTTTATTGTGACACTTTCTGTCCCCTAGCGGCTGTTTCTTCTTCGACACACTCATCAGTAGAGGTCGCTCTCACCACACCCGCAACCCCAACAACAACTCCAACCATTCGTTCTTCGCAACCAACTACAGGAATCACACCATCCGCCCAGATATGCATTACTAACTACGGACAGTGTGTAGCAGACGACAAGTCATGCACGAGCGATTATTCAAAAGTGGCGGGAATCTGCACAAACAACGAAATATGTTGCATACCAAGTAGGAAACGATATTTATGTTTAATTCCGTGTGAAGAAAACGAATGGGGTGTTTTTTTTAAAACTTTCGTCCGACTACGCTAACTTTCGTCAGTATAAATAGCTTGGTGGCTTACTGCATCGCCTTTCAGCCGAAGGGTTGCAGACTCGAAACGGGTCGCTAGCTAGTATCCTTGAGCAAAGGCACTTAGCGGACATTGCATGAAACCAGCCGAATGATGGCTCCTACCAAATTGAAAAAAACGTCTTAATCATACACAGTACAATAGCTCCGGTAACCCGACAGTGGTCGCGAGGTAATCTGTCGATTGCCCATATGCCCCTGGTTTTCCCATTCACGGTGATAAACAGAAATATCATTACCATATCGGAAATTGTCTAATTACAATACCAAAGTCCTAACGCATACCTTTCAGGCCAAGGAGTGGTGAAGTCGTGGGCGGAAAAGGACGAAAAATGTGAGAAGATTTACGGGACGTGTCAGTTGGAATCGGCGCCATGCAGCGGGGTGTGGGGGGAGGCGGAGTGTGGGGGACCGACGACCAGAAAATGTTGTTCGCCAGGTATAAACATAATGTGAAAATAAGAGTGTTAATTTACTAACTATATTACCGCCATAATATTGTCATTTTATTCGCTAACGGTCCCTGACGATAAAACCGGCACACGCTATAAGTTATCGCCTCTGAAAAAACATAAAGTAAGAATTCGAGTGTTAATTTCAAAACAAAATTAACGCCATTCCATTGCCAATTTATTTTTCAAGAACGGTCTAAATGATGGGATGGGACATTCGTGTTTATTCCCGTGAATGGGAAAACGCAAGGCGTTACAATACGATCAATTTTCAGATTACCTCGCGCCCACCGTCGATTTACAGGAGCTATTGCAGTGTGTTATGTATAATTAAGACGTCTCTATAATTTAGTAAAATCCATTATTCTTATGGATTCGGGCAATATTGCATAAGTGCCTTGCCCAAGGACACGACCGACTAGCTAATAACCATTTTCGCACCTGAAACCTTCCGGCTGAAAGGTAAAGCACTAAACCACCAAGCGAAACGGTCTGTCCCTATCGGTGCGCTACACATTATCGCCCCCGACCGTTTAAAATAGGTGCGGATGCCATAAAGTCATGGACGGCAGACGACGGCCAATGCTTACAAGGACTGGGTAAATGTCAGCTGGTCACTTTGTCGTGCGATGGAGTCTACCAGTCCAAGACCTGTGGAGGACCCGCGCAACGCCAGTGCTGCTTACCAAGTCAGTATTTGGTTACTGAAATGTTTTGTAAAGGATATGAAGATATGCATGTTTACCCCCGTCAATGGGAAAACTAAGGGGGTTAGCACATGGGCAATCATCAGATCAACTCGCGCCCATCATTTGGTTACCGGAGCTATTGCAGTGTGTTGTGCATGATTGAGACGTTTCATCAATTTTTTTAACAGCCATCATTTCACTTGGTTCCTGACAGAGGGCTCGTGGTAATTTTGACAATTGCCAGATCATGCGTTTTTCGATCCTATGAATAATAAGATATAACTCTGTTCTCGTAGGCGCCGAAAGCAAGAAATCGTGGGAGGCGGGGGACGCGAAGTGCATTTCAAACTGGGGAGAGTGCAAATGGGATCATTTAGATTGTAAAGTTGGTAACTTCACATCGGACATGTGCGGTGGACCCAAACAAAGGAAATGTTGCGTTCCTGGTAAGTCTTGTTCAATCCATTAATTGTCGCCCGGTCGGCTATAGTGCTCGGTTACTTTGATTTTTTGATTTGATTTTAACTTTACGAGGCGACGCAGCCAAGCACATCACCTGTTTTTTCCTAGCAGTAATAACTTATCGGGTTTGGTTGTGTGACCAAATGGTTAAAGCGACCGATACATACAATCACTCCTAGTGACAAGCTCTTCTTCGCTCGTTTAAAAAATTAAAAAAAAATGTCATGGGTTCGAACCTTAGCCATGTAATAAAAATAAAAGATAAAAAAGAATAACTCATCTCTCTGGCAAGCGATACATATTCTGAATCTCTGTCTCTCTTAATCATGACCTCGCTCTACGAAAATCAACAAAATAGAACCGAGGTCCTATTTCATTATTCCAGGCACGGAAGCCTGCTGAACACTATTTTTTCAGTAGCGGTCCCAGCTGCGACAGAAATTTAGTCAAAAGTACCGATCGAGAACAATGCGGATATAATAACGTTGCTACAAGAACAATTATTATTCCCCTATTACCTTGGAGTTTCTCACCAAAATTGCTTTCAGTTTTCATATTTGTTTTGTGGAAAGATAATAAGAGAATTACACTTACGTTTCCTTCACCGCGTCGTGGCTTCTTCCCAATTTTTTTACCAAACATAACAAGAGAAAGACGTAATGAGAGAGGGCTTAAATAAAAGAATGACGTATTGGGATTATGACGTTTTCTTGATTAAATTATTCCTACAATATAACAGACCAACAGACAGTGTCTGATTGGAACACACTGGAAGAAGATTGCCACACAGTATTCGGAACGTGCCAACATGCAGCTGAATTTTGCAACGGGACTTCCAACTCTGATCAGTGCGATGGACCAAATTACAGAGTCTGTTGTTTACCAGGTGAATTAAGGCGTTTAATATGATTCTTAAAAGATAATTTTAAAAAATCGAAATAGTATATAAGTGGTAAAACTCTCTCAATATGACTACACTGTATCTTATGTGTGGTAAAGTCCAAGGTTATAAAGTTATAGACATTAGTATAGTAAGACAGCTAGTGCTTACAGTGTATAGTTAACTTACATTTACACATTTAACGTTAACTAACATCTATACATCACATTTATAAGCTATTTACTGCTTTTCCGTCTAAAATACGTCAATTTTGTTCTACTGATTAGCTCAATCGTGAAGAGTGTCAGCATTTTGCAGGCAGAAAGGTTGTTGGGTCGAAGTCGGCAGCTAGAAAATTGGTTATAGATCTTAAAGAAAGGCATTTAGTAGACATCCCTTGAACCCCGTGGATTAATTGGGTATACTACTAAAGCTAAAGAAATATCTCAATCATACACAACACACTGCAATAGCTCGGGTAATCTGACGACGGGCACGATGTAATGTTACGGTTACCGGTATGATAATGCCTTTTGCGTTTCTACATTTACATAAATAGTGAATAATTATAACCACAACATAGACAAATACATTTAAACAACGTCATCAAGGACATTCAGAGTGACACTATCCATTTAAAACCGATTATTGAAAAAAAATCAGGGTAAAAACACCAAAAAACGAACTCAGACTAAACACACCAAATTATGACTAAGTTTTCCTGACCAATTTTTATAACAGGCGAATCAGTTCTAAATGCGTGGACCCAAGACGATCAGCATTGCTTGGAAAAGCGCGGGAAATGTCAGCATTCGTCATCCGTGTGCAATGGAGCGTATCAAGAGAATATTTGTGGGGGACCAAATAGTAGACAATGTTGCATTCCAGGTATAAAATATTTTTTATTTCATAAATCAGGCATGTTTTTTTTCCGGCTTAGTTTCGACCCCATGATTTGATCGTGGCCCATTTTTTTGTGTGTAATTTGGTATATCTATCGGTCGCGTTAACCTTTACGACCATAGACGATATGAGCTGAATTGTTTTGGTTTCAAATTTGGACTTCTACAGAAACTATGTTCAATATTACATTTGCTTAGATTTCTTTATAATTTGTAAGTGGTTTCACAACTTTTTTTTTTTAAAACGCCTGTCGGCTAAAAAATCCATTTATATAAAGTTAAAAATGCATTTTATATAAAGTATAAGATTCTTAATTTACATAAAGTAATAATATTTTTATTTATATAAAGTAAAAAATCTAATCGGTGTAAAATAAAAATAATCTAATTTAAATTAATGAATGCATTTTAGAGAAATAAATTAAATAAATCCGATTTATATTAAATATTTTTTTTTATTTCAGCTACAGCAGCAACCGGCGCAAAAGGTTCCAACAAACCGCATGCAATATCCAAGTCTGCTATTCTTCTGATCATCGCCGGTTTATTACTGATCGTTGTACTGACGTCGGTTGCAGTTATGGTCAGTAAAAAGGTGAGGATATAAATGTGTAGTCATTGGTATAATATCAGCACTATTGTTGAGTTATCAGTTGAACAGTTGTCAAATCAAAACCGCGCCCAAGTCGGTTCTTCTCCATGGCTGTTCAACCGATTAGCTCAGTGGGGCAATGC
The DNA here is from genome assembly GCA_000149265.1 of Ciona savignyi. Lineage (NCBI taxonomy): Eukaryota > Metazoa > Chordata > Ascidiacea > Phlebobranchia > Cionidae > Ciona > Ciona savignyi. The sequence goes on from CH003181.1 coordinate 89,670, forward strand.
GTCGCCGTTCAGCCGACGGGTTGCAGATTCGAAAGTGGTCGCTAGCTAGTCGGTTGTGTCCTTATGGGTAAAGCACTTAGTAAACATTGGCTGAACGTAGTGTAAGGTTGGGTTCTACCAAATAAAAGGAACGTTTAAAAATTACACAACACACTACAATAGTGGGCTCGAGGTGATTTGACGATTGCCCGTGTGTTAACGCCCTTTGGTTTTCCCACATAAGGGGATAAACATGAATATCCTAAATCTTATGGCCAAGCAAAAAGGAAGCGAAAAATGAAAAAATGTATTCATTAAAGCCCAATGCGTATCTCGCCCGGACCTGGTTGTTTGGGTACTACGGCCGCATTCGTATATTTTGGAAAATGTTTTATTTTTTTCCACGACCTGCTAACACAACTGTACTTTTGTACTAATTTTTTTCACCGCTGTCCTTTACCCATATTTTAAATACCAATGTGAGCTTTTTAATTATTGTTTTAAAGAAACAAATAAATTAACCGAACCCCTAGGTTTACCAAGTCTAACAAAAGCTATATTGCACCGCATGGCAAAACACACACCGCCATTTTATTGATTTCTTCCTCTTTTACAGGGATATTGCAACAACTACAAGAGAGTAAGCGAAGGACAATGGTACACGAGAAACGGTAAGTATATTCGACAAAATATATTCAAATACCTGATAAAGGCTGGTCATATGCATCCATGTCAAAACCAAACTGTTTACCTATGATCATTAGTCAGTTATTTATGCTATTGCAGTGTTTTGTGTATGGGAGATACTTTTCTTTAGTTGTTTATTCACTCCACTGGTTTTAATCGCGATCTGTTCGCGAAGTGCCTTGCCCAAAGACACAGCCGACGAGCCAGCGACCAGTTTCGTATCTGCAACACTTCGACTAAAAGGCGACGAACAAAACCACTAGACTAGTTCTTTAACTCGGGTCATTAGTAGGTTAACAAAATATGACTGTCTTCTTTATACACAGATGAATTAGCCGAAGAAGCCGTTAAACTAACAACAGATAATGACATCAACTACGCGTGACATCATCACCAACAACCTACGTCATCATATTGTGACGTCATTTCAAAGACATAAAAACAGTCGACCCAGACGGACAGTATAAACGCGCGAATGTACATTTTTGATAATATTCGCGTTTGTCTTTCTACTAATACATTCACGCTTATTTGTGCTCTACTCAGCAAGTTATACCATTATGCGTAAAATTGTTTTTTCTCTTTTTGTCGCCTTGCCGCTCACGGTACGTTTTATATAACAACAACATGACAATAAATCTTTGGTAACGAAAAACTCGACTGTTAGCACGTGGTATTCTGGTGGGGTGATGGCAAACAGGTGTTGGATAGAGAATTAGTTTTTCTACTGGGCTAGGTTCCAAATTCCTGATAAGCAAGTCACCAACACCGTTTTTTATAAAATAGGTATTTCTATGCGATGGTCGCGTTAACCATTTGCAGACTTTTAATTGATGCAGAATTAGTTGTTTACTAGGTTAAGTTCCGAATCACAGATGGGCAAGTCACCAAGATTTTTGTATTTGCCATCTCATTTTAATTTTTTTTACCTGACCAAGACCGTTTTTGTGTAAAATTTGTATATGCATTCGTCGCTTTAACTTCGTTGCAAATAATATGTCCAAACCTTAAATTTAGGGATTTACCCTGGGGAGATTCCCTTGAGTCGTAAATAAAAAATAACGTTTTTTTCGGCATTTTTTTGTAGGCATCATAAGGCAAAACCCAATTATCCAAACTTGAATAATTTTGAAGGATGTTAGACCATTTACGAAAAAAATATTATTTTGGGTAATCATTATTTAAAGTAGGCTACGTTGATTTAATAGTTTAATTAAAACTGAAGAAACGTCTTAATCATGCACATCACACTACACTAGGTTCGGTAATCTGACGATTGCCTGTGTGATAACACATAGTGTTTTTTTTATTCACGGCATAAAACATTAATACTCTATGGTAAAAAAACACATTTCGAATGACGGACCATCTATGATCAAATTACGGGAAAGGCCAAAAAATTTAAAACATTTCATTCAGATGAAAAAATCCCCTTTTTCGCCAAAATCAAAATGTGCAGAGTTTATTGAAAAAAAAAACAGTTTTGAATGTAAGTAATTCGAGATAAATTGCGACGCGAATTCTCCTTCGTGTTCAGGTGAGTAATTGACCTAAAGCGCTCGTCACGTTCGGAGCGATTGAAAGAAGATCTTCAAATGTGTCAGCAGTAAATATGTTCTCTTCGCTGGACGCTATTAGCTGCATGATAAAAAGTTGTATTTATTTGTCCGGTCGAATAGCTTGGTGGGTCAGTACGTCGCCTTTCAGTCCAAAGGTTAAAGTTTCGAAATTAGTCATACGCACTAAACCGCTAGGCTAATCGGTCGAACAATCTAAAAAATGTTGATGTAAAAAGCCCATTGCGTTTTCCACTCACGGACACTACCTGAATAAACATCCTATTGTATCTCATTATCCCCATAGGTTTATAAGCCCGGGGTGCGATATCACATGGGAAATCGTTTAATTAGCTTGTGTCCACAGTCAAGTTGTAGGATCTATTGCAATCTCTTGTGTATGATTAAGACATTTACTGTTTCAGTTCTAACCCAAGGTTTAAAACTGGTCGCCAGCAGGTCGGTTGTGTCCTAGGGCAAGGGACTTAACGGACATTGTCTGAACCCAGTGGAATAATGGGTTCTACTAAATAGGATAGGATAGGATAGGATATCCATGTTTAGACGATAGGATATCCATGTTTATCCCAGTAAATGGGAACACCAAGGGGGTTAACACACGAGCAATCGTCAGATTACCTCGTGCCCATCGTCGGGTTGCTTTTCCTATTCACGGGGATACACATGAATATTCTATCCTAAATGATTCGTAGAAACTCAACAGTGCAAAACCAACGCTCGTTCGTGGTCTTGCCAGCGGGACACCATACCCAATTTAGGGTTCACCATAACCCTAAATCTGTTAGGGTGAATATCAAACCAGGGACCTGCAGTACGAACACCGACACATACCTGAAGTTCACTCGGCACATAGTTATCGACGCCGATAGCGTACAGGGTAATCCCCCAAACCTGCGCTATCCCGACACTAGTGCGAAGATAATACGCGTCGTTTGCTCTGAAAAATATGATTTTTTGTATTTTAGCCTCTGGATGGGAAAAGGTAGTGTGTTTGTTAACACACATGCAATCAGTACTGGGTCGTGCTTGCACACTTCTAGTCAAGATTTTAACTTTAATACTTAGTTTTCTGTTGAAATGGCATTTTAATTTAGTAATGTAAGATTTAAAGGCCACATTATTATTTTCTTCATCATACCGTGCCATTTCAATGACGTGTTTTAAAGATAAACTGAACTAATTGTATGAACATCTATCACTGACTGTTGGGTTATCGAAACTATTGCAGTGTGGTATGTACATAGAGGACGCAATTTACTTGGACCCAGTGGATTAATAGGTTGCTACAAAGCAGTAAAAGCGTCTCAATCATATCAACAACGAACTGTAATTGATGCATTACCGGTATTCACAAGGTCTAATAAAATTAATAGAGTGTCTAAATCATACACAGCACACTGCAATAGCTCTGGAACCCGATTACGTGAGTGAGGTATTCTGACGATTGCCCGTGTGATAACGTCCATTGCGTCCATCGCGCACGTCATTGGTTTCGAGAGCTATTGCAATGTGATGAGCATAATTGAGACAGTATTTTATTTATATTAGAATCTATCATTACACCGAGTTCAAGCGATGTCCACTAGCCCAAGCCTAGCTCAAGGACACAACCGAGCGACATGTTTTTGAACCTTAAATCTTAGGCTGAAAGGCAACTCACTAACCAACCAAGCTATTCGGTTGAAAATAAATATTCTGTTCTATCGAGCAATGAATTGTAGGACTGTAAAATCAATTTTACACACAGCAAGTTAATACAAATGACCGGCTCATCTAACTTCAAGTTTCAACACTTTAATTGCACAATTACCTTCCGTCAGTCAGCAGTACGATCGCCTTTTTCGTGCATACGTCCCCGAATCTTTCAGATTGAGCCAAATCCAAGAGGACCGCCTTTTCAATGGCGTGAGCCAGATAGGATGTATAACCATGCCGTGTAATCGAATCAACAGCATTCTGTAAATAGTGTGTGACATAACTATTAGGATAGGATAGGATATTCATGTTTATCCCCGTGAATGGGAAAACCAAGGGGGTTAGCACACGAGAAATCGTCAGATCACCTCGCGCCTCTTGACGGGTTACCGGCACTCTTGTAGTGTTTTGCGTATGATAGACATATTCCCTTAATTTGATAGAACCCATTAATCCGCTGGGTTCAGGCAATGTCCGTAAAGTGCCTTGCCCAAGGACACAACCGACTAGTAGTGTCCGAACCTGCAACTGTTTGGTTGAAAGGCGTCGAACAAAACCACCATACTAACCGGTCGAACTAAGATATATTTCTCTTTAAACAGGATAATCGTTAAATTACCTCAAATTGCCTTCTTGTCCTAAATTGACCCACACCGATGTGGGTTTGTAGGAACCTTTGTTGAACTGCTGTCATGGGTCTGTGTGAAAATACTGCATGTCAAAATATTTGGGAAAAAATGTGAAATAAATTTCTCAAAAAGGAAAAAATGACTTATTAAAACAGAGACCTTAAGAGATGGTCATAACGAGACTTGTTAGCCATCTTTATTACATGCTTCTACCTTTGGACAACCATAGTTTGGCTAGATAGCTTAACCAATTAATCCTTTAACCAAGAGTTCTAAGGTTGTAGGATCGAAACTAGTCGGTAGTTAGTCGGTTGTGTTTTTGTGCAAGGTAAATTTACGAACTTAGTGGATTAAACAGAATCAGAAATTGATGGGTTAGTGCATAAACTTTAAAAAAACGATTGGAGGATAGAAACTGGTCTCAATCTAGTTGGTTGTGACCCTGGGCGTCGCATTTACAGGATATCGCTTCACAGCAGTCAATTAATGAATTCTACTAAAATTACAGGAAGGTCTCAATACCCCCCAACGATGGGCGCGAGGTGATCTGACGATTGCCCGTGTGTTAACCCCCCTTGGTTTTCCCACCCACAGGGATAAACATGAATATCCTATTCTATCCTAGCAACATCCAAATCATTCACAAAATTCAAACTTCACCTTGATCTGTACCAGTGCGAGTATTGCATCACCCCAACACGAAGGAATCGCAAATCAAACGCTTCGACGACCTGCTTAACGAACTCTAACGAGGTCACGAACTCTGCCGGGCTCACTGTACCGGAACCGTCGATTAAAAACATCACATCCAGCTGGTAACTATAGCAACCTGGGAAAGGAAGGTGTAGGATAGAATAGAGCATAGGATAGGATATTCATGTTTATTCCTGTGAATGGGAAAACCAAGGGGGTTAACACTCGGGTAATCAACAGATTACCTCGCGCCCATCGTCGAGTTACCGGTTCTATTTCAGTGTGTTTTGTATGATTTACACGTTCCTTCAATTTGGTAAAACCCATTAATCCGCTGGGTACAGCAATGTCTGTTAAGTGCCTTGCCCAATAACCAACTAGCTGTTGACAAATTCGAACCTGCAACCGTTTGGCTGGGAGGCGACGCGCTAACCCACCAAGCTAACTGGGCAAGTAAAATTAAAAAAGATTAGGGTAGGAAGGATTAATTTTTTAGTAATGCAACATTTTAAAATTTCTATGTAATTTCACTGTTGCAATCACCTTTGTTAATGTGGGGTAACAGTACATTTTTATTATACCGTATGTATAAACTGACACATTTTAACAACTGTAATTTTGTCATTTTTTCTGCTTTTTTTTCATATTCGTGCTAATCGTGTTCATTAAACTAAAAATAAGACTTACCATTGGCATCTGGAGTAGGAACAGCAGTTGTAGTGGTTGCTGTTGTAGGAGGGGTGGGTGGTCCCGCTGAAATATTGAAATTATTTAGGAATATTTATGTTTATCTCTGTTAATGGGAAAAGGCAAGGGACGTTAATACACAGGCAATCATCAGATCACCTTGCGTCCACCGTTGGGTTACTGGAGCTATTGCAGTGTGTTGTGTATGACTACCTTTAATTTAGTAGAACCCAATACCCCACTGTTCTGGGGATTGCCTATAGGTGCCTTGCCGAATAACACAACACAATAACTAGCTTTCAATTTTAAACCGGAAACCATTCGGCTGAAAGATGACTCACAAACCCACCAAGCTGTTTAGTTACTTAACATCTTCAGCAACTCGACAACGGGCAGGGGGTGAACAAGTCACTAAGTTTAATTGCTTGTTTTGGGTGTACAGAGGTGTCCTATCACTGTTAGTTTAGTTGTTTTGTTTTACATAATGAAAACACACAAAAGGACCTGTTGTCAGTGAATCATCTCCATTACACAGATCTGTGGAACAGCAGCTGACCATACATGACGAAATATTGAATCGGAAAGAATTGTTCATTCGACCGACGATCGATTGTAGGATGGAACACGATGAATTGGAACAAGCGACGCTCGATATACAAGTCCCAAACACCACTCTGCCTGTTAGGATGGAATATTCATAGTTTTTTCCTTGTGAATATGCTTGTGAATATGCATGTGAATATGTATTGTGAATATGCTTGTGAATATGCATGAATGTGAAGTTGTTACATGTTGCTTTACTGGAATAAAAGTAAGTGTCAATGCGACAGTTTTATTGTTCTACTTTATTATTTCGTGTTTTTATGTAAAGTAATTCTTAGTTACCTTTTATCCTTTGTTCCCTTTATTTTATTATACATGTAAAGAATTGTTTTTATTTTATTATACATGTAAAGAATCACTCTGCCTGTTAGGATAAAATATTTGTTGTTTATCCTTGTGGTAGAAGTAGACAGTGTTGACATAACACAGTGGATATATCAGAATGTGGAGTTAGTTTGGTTTAACGAACATTTCCACACAAATCAACCTTGATAAGCACACCACCTATTCATCTGTGCCTAATTCCCAAAGTCCCTACCATACACATTTCCACACAAATCAACCTTGATAAGCACACTATCTCTGCCACATTTTTAAAGTCCCAACCATACACATTTCCACACAAATCAACCTTGATAAGCACACCACCTATTCATCTGTGCCTAATTTCCAAGGTCCCTACCATACACATTTACACAAAAATCAAACTTGATAAGCACACCATCTGTATATCTGTGCCACATTTACAAAGTCCCTATCTTACACATTTCTGCACAAATTCACTAAAAAAGCACAACACCTGTCCATCTTCACCAAATCACCCTATTTTAGTTGGAACAGAATTGGATAGTTTGATAGCATATTTCTGTTTATCCTTATGAATGGAAACACCAAGGGTGTTAACACATGGGTAATCGTCAGATCAACTCGTGCCAACCGTTGGGTTATCAGATCTTTTGCAGTGTAATGGTATGATTTAGACATTTCTTTTATTTGGTTAACCTATTATTTCACTGAGTTAAGTGCCTTGTCCAAGGACCCATTCGACTAGCTAGCGACCAGTTTCGAACCTGTAACCATTCGACTACAAGACAACGCACTAACCCACCATGCTAATAAGACAGTTGGCTTTCCCCAAAACATGAACACCATTACCTGGTATATTTGACCCAGACCCTGTATCGACGTTCCCAGTTGCAGCAATTTGAATACATTTTGCGTTACTGTTCGGCGCTGTGCAGTTAATCACTTCACTGACATCTACAGCAGTAGTTGTAGCAGCGTACGCTTTCATTATTGAGTAGCACTGGCTTGGGTATGGTAGCACTGTAGACTCCTCTGTTGGTAGATTAAGTGTGTTATGCCCAACCCAATAGCTTGGTTTCACATGAGTCATATACACACATCTTCTATTTTAATCAGACCGGTTGGTATGTCGGTTAAGTTAGGCGTCTTTTAACCGAAGAGTTGCAGGTTTGAAACTTGCCACTAGCTAGTCGGTTGTGTCTTTATGCAAGGCACTTAACGGACATTGCCTGAACCCAGCGGATTAATGGGTAAAAGGAACATGTGAATCATACACAACACACTGAAATAGCTTCGTTAACCCGACGGTGGGGCGAGGTGATCTGACGATTGCCCGTCTGTTAACCCCTTGGTTTTCCCATTCACGGGGATAAACATGAATGTCTTATCCTAGACCAGATGCATATTCAATTAGGGCCAAATAATCCTTACATGCACGCTTTGCCAAAGATTGTTTATTATAGTAAAAAATGGAGTAGTTTTCCTTACAATAATATTCGCGTGTTATTTGATTTATTTTAATTGGTAGCACTTTGTTTAGATTTCCACTTGAAAACTAGTCCTAACCATACTGACTGTGGATTTTAACAGTACCACATACAAAACAATATTACAGTATTGCGTACAAACATTATAACAGTACCTCTTTCATGATTTTTTTTAAAGTACTTAATAGGATAGAATATTCATGTTTATCCCCGTTTATGGGAAAACCAAGGGAGTTAACCCACAGGCAATCGTTAAATTACCTCATGCCCACCGTCGGGTTACCAGAGCTATTGCAGTGTGTTTTATATGATACATATCTTCCTTTAATTTAGTAGAACCCAATAATCGCTTTATATATTGATCATCATAGATCATCTTTGCATGTATTTCATGCTGTATACCCGAACGTGTTTCGCTTTTTAATTCATTCACTACGATTCACTACCCTCTAATACAAGAATACAACATTTACATTATCGAATAGCACAAACCCTTCTTCTAATTTTATATTTTGATCATCATAATACCCACCCAGCTTATGGGATGCCGAGAAACCACGGTAACTGCTGCTCCCATCTGACGAGAAGTGCAGATAAATAGCACCTCCGGTGGAGACGTATAATCTCTGGGTCGGCAGTCGGTGTTCAATTCGAGCCAAAAGCGGCGCGTCTAGATTTCTTCCGTCTCGAATCTTAACAGATTTTTTAAGATATATTAAGCAGAATATTAACCGTCTGAGTCAGCAATAGTTATCATGGTAGATACTTTAAACCAGGGGTTACATAACATTACATTAGTATCCTCGAACCTATAAATTGGGCCATAAATAAAAGCAATGTCTTAATAAAAGTAACTTCGTGTGCCTACCATTGTTATGTACGGTTTGCCCACTCAGTTATCAAATTTGGATATTAATAATAAAGACTAGGATAGGATAGGATATTCATGTTTATCCCCGTGAATGGGAAAACCTAGGGGGTTATCACACGGGCAATCGTCAGATCACCTTGCGCCCATCGTCGGGTTACCGGAGCTATTGCAGTGTGTTGTATATGATAGACTTGTTCCTTAAATTTTGTAGAACCCATTAATCCGCTGGTTCAGGCAATGTCCGTAAAGTGCCTTGCCCAAGGACACAACAGACTAGCTGGCGACCAGTTCCGCACCTTAAACCTTTCAATTGAAAGGCAACGCACTTAACCGCTAGACCACCGGGCCGGACGAACTGTTGATTTGCATGCTTTGCAAATTTTAAGACCACATTCTGTGCAGCGTAGATAGTTTAAATTTGCAATGCTTATGTTATAGACTTTGCCTGTGTGTTAAATCACGACGCGTGTCATGAAAACCTCTCACTGCTTATATACAATATAGAACCTCATAAAGGACAGGGAACCGTGTAAGAATCTAGCTCAGTAGGGTTAAAGGCTCGAAACTGGCCACTTACTGCTAAGTTGTAATTTGGCTATGCCCTGAGGTAAAAAAGATTGAGAACCACTGCTCCAGATAGTTAAAATAATATTTATCTTTAGATAGGTAAGTAATACCTCTAGATAGCAAAATAATACTAACCTCTAGATAGTCGCAGCATTCTTCAAAACGAACGTCGGACAGATCAACCATCACCTGTCGACTGTTGTCATGTGACAAAAGCAGCCAATGGCAGTCCGAGTTATCAGGGTAATTGTTGGGGTAGTTAGGCGACGTGAATTCAGTGTAGAAATCCCCTACGACCACAGTCGAGCCGCAAGAGTCGACAGCAGTATTAACACCTGGGTATTTAGCTTTGTTAGTTGGGTATAGATTTGTAATATTTGTGCCCATCGTTGGGTTATTGCACGTATGTTGCATGTAACTGAGACATTGTTTAGTTGTAGCACAACCCATCGATCCATTGGGCTCAAGAACACAACCGATGAAGCTGGGTTTACATTGTACAAGTTTTCGACTGTCTGTAGACAACCAAAGCTCTTGCCAATTAGGATAGGATGTTCATGTTTATCCCCATGAATGGGAAAACCAAGGGCGTAAACACACAAGCAATTGCCTTAATCTTAGCTTAAGTGTGCATTTAATACCCTAATCTTATGCCCTAATCTTCATTTTAGTGTGGCAGTTTCCCTAATGCTCATCCCTCTTTATCGCTCCTTTTAATATTGCCCTCAACTTCAATGAGGTAGGTTTCAAAAAGTCTGCGAAATGGTATCCTTCCTCATATGCTGAAAACCATTTCACCATTAAGGTAAAACACTTGAACCCATCCAAGTTACCTTACCTTGAACTGCCTCGAAATGAGAAAGAAAACCTCTTCTGTTGACACTGGCATCAGAGAAAAACCGAACCGTCATTTTGCTGGTTGTGGAGTTTAAAACCAGATCTGAAGACAGGAAGTCCAAACTGATCTTTTGTATTAGCCTTTGGTCGGCACCATCGAATAACTGAAAGAAATCATTTTATTTAAATACTTGCGGTAAAACTAGGAGAGCTTATTTAAGTTTGAACCCGTGAATGGAAAAACGATGGTTGTCAGATCACCTCGCGTCCACCGTCGGGTTACCAGAGCTATTGCAGTGTGTTTGGTATGATTCACATATTCCTAGTAAAACCCATTATTTCGCTAGCTTCAGACAATGTCCGTTAAGTGCCTTGCCCAAGGACACAACCGACTAGCTAGCGACCAGTTCCTTTTCTGGCATGTAGTGGGAAGAAATACACATGCAAAAGAATATAATTTAAATGTTACCATATAACCGCAATGCCATGTACACTTAAACTTATACATGTTTTTTATTCATATGTTAATGACTGTTAGTTTTCCGTCTACTTTCTTTTATGTGGGTGTAAACTATGGCACAATTTATACACCACATTGTAACAGCTTTGGCACCTGAAAGTGGGAACAAGGTAATCCATCAAATTAGTCTGGTTGGACTTCGTCGCCTTTCCGCGGAAGGGTTGCTGGTAAAAATTGCTTGCTAGCTAGTCAGTTGTGTCTTTGGGCAAAGCACTTAACAGACATTGCCTGAACCCAGCGGATTAAATGGTTCTACTAAATTGTGTTTAAATCTCATTCACGGGAATAAAACATGGAACTGTTCTGTCAGATTAGCACCTCAATATAATCGCAACACGTTTCCATTTCCATATCTGTTATAGTGAGTTGTACGCTGTAGCCCCTTGGCGCCTCCAGTGTCCAGGAACAGGTGACGTCGTTGGCATAATTTTCCGGGTAGTTTTCCGACTTTAACTGAGACGGTCTGGTGGTGGTTGGTATGGTAACACCGCATTGCCGGTCCAATGGCTCTGTTGGATAACAAACATTCAGATAAAAAAAATTTAAAAACTTTTTCTTTTTAATTATTATTATTTTTTTAAACTTTTTTTTTTAATGACTTTTGATAAGCATTTTATTTACATTTGGGGGAGTAGTGGGGCAACAATGTAACTTCCAAAATTCATTTACTCCTAATGTAATCTCCTTCCTAAATCTTATCCTCTTGCACTCATAGTTATCAAATAATTTTACAATATTTCTTCTTGCATCATTACCTTCTTATTCCCATGAACACAATCTACTTTTACACTTAGGTTCAAGAGAATACACACATGGATTTTTTATTAATAATTTAATATATGAGGTCCATTATCTTTTTAATGCATTTTCTTTACGACACAACCTACCTTCTCGGGAAATTTTTCATATTCAACACAATCGTAAAAAACCTTTCAGTTAATCCCAAATTAAAAAAGAATAAAAAAATTACAAAAATTGACCTAGCATCCTCCCTTTTTGAAATAAAAGATAAAAACTAAAATACTGACCTAGCACATAGGTGGCGTTGAAACCGCGATAATTGGAAGCAGAATCGCTCACTAGACGGAGGTACAGAGCACCGGTGGTGGAGGTAAAGGGGTTGGAAGGGCGTCGAGTCAGTCGAGCTAAAAGTGGACCATTCTGGTTGCGACCATCTCTTACCTGTAAATGTGTTACTCAGTTTATATCTTTTCCTTTCTATAGAAACAAATAAAAACACCTTATGAATCAAATCCGAATAGCACTTTTTAGGGTTGGCACTCTTTAGGATATGTTGAATTGCGATAAAAATTAAATACTTACTACAGAAATGATATAGAAACCTCTGACAGATTTGTCTGGTGGTTTAATGATTCACCTTTCAGCCAAAGGGTTGCAGGTGGGAAACTGGACCCTAGCTAGTAAGTGTGTCCTTGGGCAAAGTACTTAACGGACATTGCTTAAACCCAGCGGATTAATGGGTTCTACTAAATTGAAGGAACCCCCTTGGTTTTCCCATTCATGGGGATAAACATGAATATCCTTTCCTATCCTAACCTAAAATGCAGTATGTTCTAACTATGCTTTAGTTACACAAATAATATTATGTAGAATTGCCAAGTTAAAGGTTTCTGTGCGATTTTATTGCAGTATTTTCAAAAACAATTATTTCACCGTTACCACAAATAAGCCCAAGTATATCACCTATTACCAAAGGAAACCCCCATAATGCCGCATGGACTTAAATAAGCCCACAGTACTATTGCCTATAATCCAAAGAATCCCTTGTTATATTATCTGTACGAACATAAGGCCAGAATAATATATTATTCTACGCGAAATAAACTCTTAGTATTACTCATATGCAAAAAAAACCCTACTTATATCACCCATAGCACAAATAATCCACAGATAACATCAGTCTCTAAAGAATCTTCAGGTAATATTACCATACTACCAAAGAATTCCACGTAGTAACCCCAATCCAAAAGAACCATCTGTAAAATCCCCCATTCCCCAAAGAACCCCTTGTAATATCACCCATCCCACAAAGAACCCCTTGTAATATCACCCATCCCACAAAGAACCCCTTGTAATATCACCCATCCCACAAAGAACCCCTTGTAATATCACCCATCCCACAAAGAACCCTTTGTAATATCACCCATCCCACAAAGAACCCTTTGTTAAATCACCTATACCCCCAAAATTACTGATAATATAACCCATACCCCAAAAATCCCTAGATAACATTCGCCATTCCCCCAAAGAATCTCCAAGTAACATCACCAATCCATACCTCCACATAATCGCAACATTCCTCCACCCTCAAGTCTACTACACGGAGTCGTAACTGTCGGAAGCGCTCACTTGACACCAGGAGCCAGTGACAATCAGAATTGGGGTTGTAATCGTGAGGATAGTTGGGGGAGTGAAAGAAACGGGGAGTTTCGGTGGCAACCGAGGTATGTCCGCAAGATCCAGTGTCCAGAGTTCGTTGTTCTGATAATTTTAGTTCCATTAGCTCAGTTACCTGACATTGCCTGAACCAGTGGATAGATTGGTTGAACAAAAACTTCAGCCATGTTGCCTGATCGTATTTGACATGTTTCAAATGCTTCTGGAACTTGATAATGAGATCATGTCATCTCATAACCCACCGGCTGATTAGAGTGGGTTAAGTACGTCGCATTCCAGCCAAAAGGTTGTAGGTTAGAAACTGGTTGCTATCTAGTCGGTCGTATCCTTGGGCAAGACACTTAACGGACATTGCCTTAATCCAGTAGATCAATGGGTTCTGCCAAATTGAAGGAATGTGTGAATCATACACAACACACTGCAATAGCTCCGGTAACCCACGATAGGCGCAAGGTGATCTGATGATTGCCTGTGTGTTAACCCCGTTGGTTTTCCCACTCACAGGGATAAACCTAAATATATTATCCTCACATCTTGTTATGTGGTCCAGTGGATAAGGACGGAGTTTATGACCAAATCAGGGCTGAGGGTGATTTTCACCCTGACCACATTTCGGAAAACGGCAATACCACTGCAGTTACAACACTTAAGTAAATATACATGGTGGGCGCGAGGTGATCTGACGATTACCCGTGCACCAACCCACTTGGTTTTCCCATTCACGGGGATAAACATGAATATCCCATCCTATCCTATACATGAAATAAAAAAAACACACTTGGACTTAATAAAAACTAATAACAAAACACATTATTTGTGTCATAATTGGAAAGTTATTTAAATCAACATTAACAAAAATAGTTGAAAAACATTTTCCCGTTTCACCTGTTACAAGATAGACCGAAGCCATGAAGCCCTGTCTGTTCTCTGAATCATCCGTTAAAAGGGTGACTGTAAGTTGGTTGGTCGTTGATTCAAAAGCGTGAGGGTCATTCATCTCTTCCTGGTTCAGTTTGATTATCTGACGTCGGTCTGGACCATCACTTAACTGGGGAAAAGTATTTAAGGGTTAAAAAGTATATTGTCATTTTTCACTCTTCTGGGGACTGGTTAGACATAAAAAAAGGGGTTTAAAACTATTCAGGACAAATAGATATAATGAATAAGCTTCCAAAAAATTCAAATTATTATTATTTGTAAAACATTAGTCTGACTGAGTAGCTTGGTGGGTTAGTGCGTCGGTTTTTGGCCAAGGGTTGTAGGTTTGAAACTGGTCGCTAGCTAGTCGGTTGTGTGCTTGGGCAAGACACTTAGCAGAAGCGGATTAATGGGTTCTACCAAATTAAAGGAACGTTTGAATCATACACAACACATTGTAATAGCTCCGGTATCCTGACAGTGGGCACGAGGTAACCTGACGCCCGTGTCTTAACCACCTTCGTTTTTCCATTCACAGGGATAAACATGAATTTTTTATCCTATCCTACATAAAAGCAAAACACAGTGCAATACCAGAATAAAATCGCAACAGCTTTCCATTTGTATTGACGAGAACCGTATTCCAGCTCGGAGGCCCTCTGGCGCCACTAGTGTCCAGCTACAGTTGTACGAGGGAGGGTAATCCCCGGGATAGTTGGTGGACACGAGCTCAGAAGGGGTGGATGTGACCGGTATCCTAGCCCCACATGATCGGTCAAGACTTTCTGGTGAATGTTTTTAAA
The DNA here is from genome assembly GCA_000149265.1 of Ciona savignyi. Taxonomy (NCBI): domain Eukaryota; kingdom Metazoa; phylum Chordata; class Ascidiacea; order Phlebobranchia; family Cionidae; genus Ciona; species Ciona savignyi. Next base: position 104,947 of record CH003181.1, read on the forward strand.
ATCTGTTACTATCTTGGAGTGATTCTATTTTGTTTAGTTATTGCTCCTTAAAACAATAATAAGGAAAACGGAGAAATGAAATAAAGAAGAAAAAAATAGGATAGGATATTTATGTTTATCCCCGTTAATGGGAAAACCAAGGGGGTTAACACACGGGCAATTGTCAGATCACCTCGCACCCGTTGTCGGGTTACCACAGCTATTGCTGCGTGTTTTATAATCAAGACATTTCTTTAATTTGGAAGAAGCCAATAATCTGCTGGGTTCAGGCAATGTCCATTAATTGCCTTGTCTAAGGACACAACCGATTAGCTAGCGGCTAGTTTCGTACCAACCTTTTGGCTTAAAAGGCGTCACAATAAACCACCAGACTAACCGGTCGGGCTATGGAAAAATGACAGTAGTGAAAACACTTTAACAAGACCTAAAACATATTTAAAACATTGTAAAAGCAATGCCTAACCATATGCGTATTTGGCACTTTAAAGCACTCAGGGGTAAAAATGGGATCCTAAAGTTTTGAACCATGTGGCTAATGATAAAAAGTAACAAAAAAACAACAAAAATCTTAATCATATTAAATAAATTGTAATAGAACAACTAAACCCATCTGTTTTTCACATTTTACCTCAAGGTTAGTACATGTGGCCAACGATAAAAGGTAATCAAAAAAAGTCCACCTGCTGCTAATCTGACATTCGCGGAAAACCCTTTCTTGGTAATCGAGGGGTCAGAGTAAAACCTGACGTAAATCTGCCCTGTCGTTGAAATGTAGACGATGTTTCGGTCCAGTGACCGCATTCGCAGCTGAGCGATTCTGCGTCCGCCGAAGGAATCGAAAACCTGAAATTAATGGGGGTCATTTGGACAATTTATTTTGCATGACAACTATGTTTAAAACATTTTATAGCATTAGTGCTATTACAGTGTGTGGATAATCAGACATGATTTTGTAAAGTGGCTTGCTCAGGTGCAGTAATACACCTCTTGTTCATAATCGACCTCAGGTATACACCTCATGCTGACACTTGTTAGTACAGGGTGAAAATTAATAATCAGACACGACTTTTAATTTGGACTAGGGATTAGTTTAGTTTTAGTTTTAGTTTAGTTTATTTTTTGTTTATGATGAAAACAGAAGTAGGGCCTTTGAAAAAAAATCAATTATCAAGTTTCGCTATAACTGGACGTGGCCGCTAAACCCACATGAAAAGTAAATAAATAAACTAAAAATAAAAAAATAAATGTTTATAGAAATTTACACTAAGCCTCAAAGAAAAGTGTGCGGTAAAGCGACCCAAGCAATAAGGGATTAAACACTGGGAACACTCAATTAAACCTTAATAAATAAGAAAGACGATAGTAAAAGCAAATTACTTACTTCTACGAAGTCACAGCACGATTCCATCTCCATTACAGTGAATTCAACCATAACCTGAAAACAACTGATATGTAGGATATTTACGTTTATCCTGATGATTGCCTGTTTGTTAACCTCCTTGACTTTCCTATTCACAGGGATAAACATGAATATCCTATCCTATTTCCATGTTTCAGAAAAACCAGGCAGCATTTGCAGATTACCCTGTGACCACAGTTTGGTTATTGGCGAGCTAATAAATTGCTGGGTTCAGACAACATTCACTAAGTGTTATGGATAAAGCCAGCTAGTACGGGTTGATATTGATTTTACCACCTGTCGGGTGATGGCTAAACTCACCACATATGAGCTAACTGGCTGAACAAATAAAAGTAGGGGAAAAATATTGTATATTTGTGTTTTATCCCTATAAATAGGAAAACACAAGGAGTGTTATGACATGGATACTTTTCAGATTACCTCACACCAACCATTGGGTTATTAGAGAAAGTGTGTTGTACAACCCATAATCAACTGGGCCAGGTTATGTTCACAAAGTGCCTTGCACAAGGACATAACTGACTACCTAGCGACCAGTTTCCAACCTACAAACTTTAAGCAGAAATGTGACGAACGCACTAACCCACCAAGCTATTCGGATAGGTCAAGAAACAAAATTCAAACCTGCATTCCGGTTGGGGCTTGTAATGTCCACGAACATTCCTGGTTATTGGGATAATTCCTAGGAAAGTTCTTGGAGTGGATACCAAATGGTGTAGCAGTGACATTGATTACATAAGAGCAACTTTCTTCTGTAAAAATGTTCAAGTTTTGTGAAAAAGTGTTTTTTAACAAAATCAATTAAATTGAAAAGTTCATGTTTATGCATTATTAAAATCTTAGAAATATTTTTAGTAAATACCTGTTGTTGTTGTTGTTTGTGCAGCAGTTGTTGTTGGAATTGGTGTTGTAGCAATTGTTGTTGTTGGAGTTTGTGTTGTAGAAATTGGTGTTGTTGGAATTGCTGTGGTAAGAATTGGTGTTGTTGGAATTGGTGTTGTTGGAATTGTTGTTGTTGGAATTGGTGTTGTTGGAATTGCTGTGGTAAGAATTGGTGTTGTTGGAATTGTTGTTGTTGGAATTGGTGTTGTTGGAATTGGTGTTGTTAGAATTGGTGTTGTAGGAATTGGTGTTGTAGGAATTGGTGTTGTTGGAATTGGTGTTGTGGGAATTGTTGTTGTTGGAATTGTTGTGGTAGGAATTGTTGTTGTTGGAATTGGTGTTGTTGGAATTGGTGTTGTAGGAATTGGTGTTGTAGGAATTGGTGTTGTAGGAATTGGTGTTGTTGGAATTGGTGTTGTTGTAGGAATTGGTGTTGTTGAAAT
>CH003181.1:111987-127512 GCA_000149265.1 Ciona savignyi
GTAATGTCCACTGTAGACATGTGGTGTATTACTGTGCTTGACTGTGGACATGAGGTGTATTACTGTACTCAACTGTGGGCATGAGGGGTATGACTCGTGCACCTGAGCAAGCCACATTACATTGCTCAAACTCAGTGTATTTATTATATCGTCACAATTAAAAGTCATGTCCACACAAAGTAATAGTAATAAACAGCCAACAAATTTTCTCTTGCCATCTTCTTAAAAATCTGGTACTTAAATCGCTTGCTTACTTAAATAATAAGAAAGTCTGAAGCCTGCCCTTTCATCAGAGCCATCGGAAAAAAAGTTAAGAACAATTCGATTTGAATTGGACACGTAGCTTGCAGGACCATCTAATCGACCGGATAACAACGCAATGACAGAACCATCCGAATTGGAAATCTGAAAGTAAAATTATTTCTAGGAAACACATAGTTTAGATTTAGTATATTTTTTTTGTTTCTATGATAAAATGTGCCGAAAAATAGAAACATAAAAAAATCAATAACAAAGTCAATAAAAACGTCTATGAAATTATTCATTTAGTAAATAGAATTGGATAGTTTAATTCATACACCTCTAGCCTGATTATAAAAAATGCCTTTTAAAGCGATTAAATAAGTTTTAAAGCGATCAACAGTCCGAGCGGTTAGTCTGGTAGTTTAGACTTATAGTGACGCCTTTCAACCGAAAGGTTTAAGGTTCGAAACTGATTGCAACACACTGCAATAGCTCCGGTAACACGACGGTGGGCGCGAGGTGATCTGACAATTGCCCATGTGTTAACCCCCTTGGTTTACCCATTCACGGAAAAAACATAAATATTCTATCCTATCGATGTCCCAAAACAATTAGAACAGAGCTTACCCTTAATTTATCGCAACATGGTTCTGATGCAAAATCGTGAATTAAAACCCTCACGGTTTCTCCAATAGGTGCAGAAATCACCCACATACAGTTGACTCTTTTAGGGTAATTCCCTTCTGGGTAATTGGGGGTAGTGATAGCCTGGGGTGCCTCAGAAGCTTCAAGGGTTCCAGAACATGATGGGGCTAAAATAGGGATAAGAGGTTAAAAAAAGGGTAATTTTGCTGGTGCTTATAACATATCTATTTAAATGGAGTCACAAAATTTGCAAGTATATGTTATAACACCTACGGATTTTTTTGTATATTTTATCTATGTGTAGTTAAAAGTCAGATTATCTTGTCTTAAGTTTTCCAGACTAACTTGTCTTAAGTTAGATTATCTTGTTTCCATAAGGGTGTGTTCTTACACAGGTAACTGTCAGAATAACTCTAGCCCACCACTGGATTACCAGAGCTACTATAGTTTGTTGTATATGATGGGACATTTTTGTTCCAACTATTAATTAGTTAGTTACTTTTTTTAAAAAGAGACATTAACTTAGTTAGTTACTGTATTTTACGGAAAATAAGGCAAACTGTAAATAAATTATTTTAATTGTGATTTGTCATACAAAAGGCACACAGGGCTGTATGACATAATAGTTCATGTTGACTATATAAGACAATTGGTTCAGTTATAAAAAACAGGGCAGGTAATGGAATTGAATGATGCAATACAGTATAAAGCACTAATTGATCTACACATTAGGTGCAGTGGCTTTTAGGCACACCATCAATTTTTGTAAGAAAAATGATTTAAATTGCACCTTGTGGTCCGTAAATATAGTATTGCTTATTGCTATATTTTAATATTGCCCTTTAGAATATAAGAGATTTGGACTCTCTTGAACTACATTAACCACGGTGACTAGGGGTTCGAATCATTTTAGATCAACCATGGGATTAGAGAAAATGGAGCTTATATACAGGTAGTTGTTCAACATGTAAATCTTTGCATGGTCGTGTGGCTGAATGGTTAATGCAACAGATACAAATACCGACTCCTATACAAAAACGGTCGAGTAACGAATGCATTATGGGTTTGAAACTTGGCTGGGTTTAAAAAAAGTTGTACATCTTTTAAAAATTAGCTTATAACCTGGGTTATATTATACTACAAAATATCACAAAACAAAGACATACTTCCGTTTGTATTTATTGTTGTGACAGTTGTCGTGGATGCAGTTGTTGTTTCTAATGTGCTTGTTGGTATTGCAGTTGTAGAAAACAAATCAACTGTGGGTAAAAAAACTCGAGATTAAAATGCTAATCTTTAGATAGGATAGAAAAGAGGATATTCATGTTTATCCCTGTAAATGGGAAAACCAAGGGGGTAACACACAGGCAATCGTTAGATCACCTCACGCCCAACGTCGGGTTACTGGAGCTATTGCAGTGTGTTGTGTATGATTAACATGGTCCTTTAATTTGGTAGAACCCATTAATCCGCTAGGTTCGGGCAATGTCTGTTAAGTGCTTTGCCCAAGGACACAACAGACTAGCAAGCGACCAGTTCCGAACCAACAACCCTTTGGCTGAAAGGAGATGTACTAATCCACCAGATTAATCTGCTGGACAAATTACTACATACTGTTATAGTTCAAACAAATTAAAAAAGAGAGGAGGGTAATTTAGTTTGGTTTTTCACCCCTTCGTTACATTAAAGAAGAATGACTTAATTAAAGTCAAGGAGACAGGATAAAATGTCAAAACTACAGTAGTTAAAACACTGTGGAGACGTGTTCAGCAAAGCATATATATTGCCTTTTTCCCTTTCCAAACTTTGCATGTGTTGTTGATCGCTTATTTCGTGATTACAGAATCGCACACACAAACTACACAGGTACACCCTAGCACTAACTACACAGTGCAGTACGCTACAACACGCCAGTTAATAGACACTGTCTAATAGAGAAATAAAACCTTACATTACCACAGAAAAATCAAAATTGTTCAAATTAAAATCTGGACTAAAAGTGTGCAAGCTTGACTTATTACTAAGGGGAGCCAGATTGATTATATTTAAGTGAAAAAAGAAAAACCTTCTGAAATGAAATTTCACCAGTGGTTAAAAACGCTTCAGGGCAGGCTTCAGACTTTCTTGTTATTTAAGTACGCATGCGATTTTAGTACCAGATTTTTAAGAAAATGTCAAATGAAAATTTGTTGGCTGTTTATGGCTATTACTTCATGTGGACATGACGTTTAATTGTGACAAGATATATGAGTGTGCACAAGAACAAAGACCCACCTTCCCTATAACTTGTCCTGAAACCTTTTTCGGCCACGGAGACATCAGAGTGGAAACGAACTCGTAGAAAGCCTTGTGAAGATATGAACCTTTGTGGCCTTGTAATTTCCCCTTTTACAATGGCAAGACTGCGGTTCCCGTCAAAAATCTGATAAAAATAGAATTAAGTTGGATTAATTTGAGTGATTAGTCTGGGGGTTTAGTGCGATGCCATTCAATCGAAAGGTTGCAGGTTCGAAACTGGTCGCTAGCGAGTCGGTTGTGTCCTTTGGCAAGGCACTTTATGGACCTTGCCTGAACCCAGCAGATTAATGGGTTCTATTAAATTGAAGGAACTTGTAAATCATACAAAACACCCTGCAACATCTCCGGTGACCTGATGGTAGGCCCAAGGTGATCTGACGATTGCGGTTTGTTAACGCCTTTTGGGTTTTCCCATTTACAGGGGTAAACATGAATATCCTATCCTATAATCAGGTGAACATATTTTGGTTTAGCCAGCTGGGAGGTTGCTTGATTAAAACCAGCGAAGTGCTTGGGGCTTTGAGCAGGGCACTTGGTTGTTAAATCATGCTTAATCATGCCTGTCGTGTACTGGCAATAAGAGATTAAATGTTTAAAACAAATAAAACGTTTGTTTGGTGGGAATGGCAACTACTGAACACTGTTTTTTTTTAAATTCGATTTACTTAGACCAGAGCTTAACAGTTTAATGTCATCGGTAATTATGTACACAATGGAACCCAGCCAGTGGTTTTGATCCAACAAACTGGATAGATGTGTCACAGCTGTTGGTAAATTAAATGGTAAATGTAGTTAAATCCTTCATTATAAGTACCCGTGCCCACTGTACAGTTGCCGAAACCAATGTAGTGTGTTGTATTTTTAGTACAGCCCACTTTAGGAGTTCAGTACAACCCATTAATTTACTAAATTTAGCCAGTGTCCCTTTAGTTCCTTGACCAAGGACAGAAATAATTATGTAGTGACCAGTTTCAAACTAGCAACCCTTCAGCTGAAAAGTGATGTACTAACCCAGCAAGCTATTCGGCCTGACTTGATCTATAATCTAGCAGCAAGTGTTGTTTCCTCTTATGACACAGGTAGTCATCAGATAACTTACCTCCAAGTAATCACAGCATTCCTCCGACTTTCCTTGCAGAACTGTGAACTCGACTTGTTTTCCAGGGTCTGCCGTGAGGCGCCAATCACAGTCCAAATATTTTGGGTACGCGATCGGGTAATTTGGGGTCTGCAAATACTGGAGCGTGGGGGTTGCTGTGCCGTCGGCGCAACAACTGCCTGAGGGGTAAGAAAAAGGTGATATGAGGGGATAAAATAGGGGTGTCAAATAAATGGGGTAAGTTTATTGGACTGTTATAATTAAAACATCTGTGTTCGATGACACAAAAATCATAGGCATAGATATCACATTTGCATGGACTTTCGTAAACTTAAGTCTATGGCTAAAGAAGCATATTGCTTAACAGGTAAAAAAATTAGGGACCTAACCGACTTACAATCTGGTATCAATCTAACAATCTTTTAGCCGATCATGCCTTTACAAAGACAAAACTGACTAGATAACATCTGATTTCAATCCCAGAACCCTTCAACTGACAGTGTCTTTCGAGAACACAACCGACAAGCTGGTGGCTAGTTTCTATCTTAAAACCTTCCAGCTGACGGTGCCTTCACAAGAACACAACCGACTTGCTAGCGGCTGGTTTCGATCCCACAACCTTTCAGCTGACAATTCCTTCACAAGGACACAACCGACTAGCTAGCGGCTGGTTTCGATCCCACAACCTTTCAGCTGACAATTCCTTCACAAGAACACAACCGACTTGCTAGCGGCTGGTTTCAATCCCACAACCTTTCAGCTGACAATTCCTTCACAAGGACACAACCGACTAGCTAGCGGCTGGTTTCGATCCCACAACCTTTCAGCTGACAATTCCTTCACAAGAACACAACCGACTTGCTAGCGGCTGGTTTCAATCCCACAACCTTTCAGCTGACAATTCCTTCACAAGAACACAACCGACTAGCTAGCGGCTGGTTTTGATCCCATAACCTTTCAGCTGACAATTCCTTCACAAGAACACAACCGACTAGCTAACAGCTGGTTTTGATCCCATAACCTTTCAGCTGACAATTCCTTCACAAGAACACAACCGACTAGCTAGCGACTGGTTTATTCCAACAACCTTTCTGCTGACAGTGGGCAGAACTCCAGTGCTTTATAATTAAGCTAAATGATCGGGCCTACCTTTAGAGAGACAATTAAAACAAGCAAAGTCAAACTTACAAGGGATAGCCAGAGGTGATATTGGTTGTGAAGGATCGACTGTTAAAAACAAATTAATAAAATAATAAAATGTCTTTAATAAAATGTCATTAAAAAGGTAGAATTTAATTCTAAGAATCCACCAATGCATTGCTATGAATGCCACATTGCCATTATCTAGTTACTCATTGAATAATGCTAAAAAAATCAACAGGTTTTAATTTAATTCATAATATATTCTGCACAAATATGGTTGTCAGTTTTTAGGATACGTTATTCATGTTTATCCTTGTGAATGGGAAAACCAAGGTTTAACATACAGTTGATCGCCAGATTACCTTGCGTCTACCGTCGGGTTTTACTGGAGCTATTACAGTGTTGTTTGTATGATTCGGACATTGCTTTAATTAAGTAGAACCCATTATTCTACTGGGTTTAGGCAAAGTTCATTAAGTGCCTTGCCCAAACTGACAAGCTAACAACCAGTTTCGTATCTGCAACCCTTCGACTAAAAGGCAACAAATTAACCCACCAAGCTATTCAGTCAGATTTACGCTTTTTAGTCTGACTTTAAGCTGTTCGATGAGATAACCATCACAATAAAATATCTCACCACTTCTGTACACTAGTTGGAATCCTTTCCGAGTGATTGAACTATCGGTGACGAACCTCAAAGTAATACCAACCGTGGAGAGGTAGGTAACTGGTGTGTGTAAGGTGCCTCTAAGCCTTCCCACTTCCGAATTACCCACAATAATCTGAGAGAGAAAAGAAAAAGGGAAAATTGAGAGAGGCATTTATCTAAAAATGGATAAAATATTTGGAAAACTTTGGTGAGAGTGAGGGACGTTATAATGGACACTCATTAGAATACAGGGTTTCTGTGGTGGAGATGCTAAAGCTGTTGCAATGTGTTTTATTACTTGGTATTTTGTAGGAGTTTTTTTTGCATATAGTGTTTTTTTCTACCTTTTGTAATTAGAACAAAAATAAACTAAATAAACTAGTGCCCTTGGATGCAAATTAAACCTATTCCATAATTGGTAAGAACACTTGTGGTTGTTTTTAAACCACAATACTATTCAGACGGATAAAGTTAGATTCAAGTAATACATTCCTCATATGCAACTGTAACATTCGTTGTAAATTCTTTTGTTTATTATGTAATTGCCTTAAATTCATGTCATGCCCTTGCTATATGGAATAGGATATTCATGTTTATCCCCGTGAATGGAAAAAACCAAGAGTTAAAACACAGGCAAGCGTCAGATTACCTTGCGCCCATCGCCGGGTTACCAGAGCTATTGCAGTGTGCTGTGTATGATTCATATGTTCCTTTAATTTAGTAGAGTTAATCTGCTGGGTTCGACAATGTCTGCCTGAATCTGCTGGGTTCAGGTATTATCCGTCATGTGCCTTGCCTAAGGAAACAACCGACTAGCTAGCAACCAGTTTCGAACATCCAACCTCTCGGCCTAAAAGACAACGCACCAAACCACCAGACTAATCTGTCCGACAATAAACACACAATCAACCATAGAAAACATACCACAAGGTAGTCACAGCATAACTCGGTTTCCAGATATCCAACGGTCAGTTGGACGGTCAGCCCAACGGGGCTCTCAATACCCCATCGACACTCCAAGTTGCTGGGGTATGAACTCGGGAAATTCGGAGAAGTTAGGATCTCCGGTTCTGGTGTTGCAGTTGTTTGAAAGCCGCATGTTCTTACTGGGAAGGTGATTTTAAATGATTGTTTAGAAATGGCCTTATCAAAATTTGAATTACTTTAGTTTTTTTTGCCCTTTCTTAAATTAAAGAAGAATGGCTTAATTAGTTTAAGTGAAAGAGACAGGATAAAGCGGCAAAACTATAGTTTAAGTTAAAAAATCGAAAACGGTGGCTAGCTAGTCGGTTGTTTTCTTTGGCAATGCACTTAGCGAACAGCGCCTGATCCTAAATTATTATATGGTTCTATCGAAATAAATAGAACCTCTTAATCATACACAACACATCGCAATTGGTCCGGTAAAACAACAGTAAGGGCGAGGTAATTTGACGACTGTCCGTGTGTTAACCCCTTTTACATTCCCCATTCACAGGAATAAAATATAAATACGTAAATCCTATCCGAACTTAAAATAATTTTAAATTTTTAAATGAAATGTATCAATCATATACCACACACTTTAATAGTTCAGGTAACCGGGTGGTGGATGCAAGGCAATCTGTCAAGGCAATCTGTATCCATGTGATAATGTTTCTTAAAGTAAACGTGAGATAATTTAACAATTTCCATGCGAACAGCCATTATGTTTTCCAATTAATTGGGATAAAACATAATTTCTTAAATCCTATCTAAAAAAAACTAGAATTTTTACAAAACCTAGATTTCCATTTGTGGATTGAGTGGCTCCTGGAGAGGTTGTGGCAATTGGCGCTTTTGTGGCACGCAGTGTCGTAGTTGTCACAGGTCGCACGGTTGTCGTGGTCGTTGACACAGTTGTTGAGGTTGTAGTTGACGTTGTTGTTGATGTTGTTGTTCGTTTTGGGGTGACTGTTAAACATTTATTGAAAATTCAGTTGATTTTGAAAAACTAAATCAATTCATTTGTTAAAAAAGGCATCAGGTTATAAAAGAATCTCAATTATATAATAATTTGTAGTATTTATTGTCAGGTTACCTTGCACCTGTCATCGGGTTATCAAAGCTATAACAGCATGTTGTGTTTGATTGAAAAATTCTTAAGTTTAGAACTTAATCCACTTTGGCCAATGTTCGCTAAGTGCTTTGCCCAAGAATACAAGTAAGAGCTAAGAAAACTGTTTCGATCTTGCAACTCTTTGGTTGAAAGGCAGTGTGCTAACCAACTAAGCTATTTGGCATGACTAAACCCACTGATTAGCTTGTTTGGGTAACATAATTCATTAGATTACAACCACATGCCCACAGTCAATCTATCCGAGCTATTGCAGTGTGCTTTACATAAAAGACACATTGCTTTAGATTTGTTCACCCATCTGGATTTAAGCAACACTTGCTTTATGCAAAACAAACAATTGTTTGAATACCATATGCTCACTGCAGCCTATGTAAAGAAGCCAATGAAGCTACTAGAGTAAAGATATTGACTAAGCTTTTATCAAGTTGCATAGTAACTAGATTTTACTGTATTTGAATCCAGTAGATGAATATCTCATTCAAATACAGTAAAATGGATTCAAACACATTAAAATTAAAGGGAACCAGTACTAAAATCCGAACGGTTAATTTGGTGGTTTAGTGCGTCGCCTTTCAACTAAAAGATTGCGGGTTCGAAACTGGTCGCTAGCTAGTCAGTAGTGTCCTTGGGCAAGGCACATGTCCTTGGGCGAGCGTTTTCCCATCCATGATATAAACATGAATATCCTATTCTATCCAAACCAAAAATGCCAAATAACTGTTTACTGCACCTGAACTAAATGTTGCAGTGAATCCAGTTCGAGCAACTGAGTTGTCGGAAAAAAAGAGAAGTTGTAGCTGATTTCCATTGCTCCTATAAGCTCTCCATCTTCGTAGTCTACCAGCCAAACTCCCAAGGATCTGTCTTTTCTCATAGATCTGAATCAATGTGACAATTAGAGTCTCACTCAAGAAATTTTTAAACAGTTGCTAATACTTTAAAAACTTTTAGTCACTTTAGGTAATGTCTAAACATGTCAGTCACTTAATGTAATGCCTAAACCTAAACAAGTCAGTTATTTCATGTAAAGCCTAAACAAGTCGGTCATTTCATGTAATGTCTAAACAAGTCAGTCATTTCAAGTAATGCCTAAACAAGTCGGTCATTTCATGTAATGCCTAAACAAGTCTGTCATTTCATGTAGTACCTAAACAAGGTTTAGTGTGACGCCTTTTAACCGAAAAGTTGCATGTTGAAAACTAACTAGCTAGTTGTTTTGTCCTTGGGCAAGGCACTTAATATACAACACATTGCAATAGCTCCGGTAACCTGACGATGGGCGTGAGGTGATCTGACGATTGCTTGAGTGTTAACCCCATTGGTTTTCCCACTTACAGGGATAAACATAAATAACCTATCCTATTCATTTCAATTAGTGCCTAGACAAGTCAATAATTTCATATAAGGCCTTAATAAGCCATTCTGCCTAAACAGAAGTAATGCTCAAACAAACTCACCCGCAAATAATCACAGCAAGATTCAATATTGGAGTTGGTCACATTAAACAGGATAGTTGACCCTGGTGCAGCTGTGATGAACCAGATACATTCGATACCGAGGGGGTAAGAATTGGGGTACAGGGGTGAAGTGATAGTTTGGAGGTTAGATGTCGCAGTCACATTGAATCCACAAAGTTCTGTAGTTAAATTAATAATTTACGTTAAGTACTGTGTTAAGTATTGATTTTGCTTGGAAAATCTGGAATAGAGGTGTCATTTATAGATTTTTTTGCCCGGCTGCATTTATTTTAAATTTTGGAGACTTATGTCATTGTTATTCCCACATATATCATGCCTATGCTTCAGTTTTTTTGTATGTTTAAGCAAAATCTTATTATTTACCAGATCCACAAATTTTAAAAGTTTTAATTTGGTTTTCCAAAAATCTTGAAGTGCTACGATTTTCCACCTTCAGTAATAAAACTAAAGACTGAGCAATATTTTCCAGCCGGTTAGCCTAATGGTTAAGTGCGTCGCCTTTCAATCGAAAGGTTGCAGGTGCGAAACTGGTCGCTAGCTAGTCGGTTGTGTCCTTGGGCAAGGCACTTTACGGACATTGCGTGGACCCAGCGGATTAATGGGTTCTACTAAATTGAAGGAACGTGTGCATCATACATAACACAATACAATAGCTACGGTAACCCGACGGTGGGCGCGAGGTGATCTGACGATTGCCCGTGTGTTAACCTCCTTGGTTTTCCCATTCACGGGGATAAACATGAATATCCTATCCTATCTTATCCTATTTTAGAGATGCAGATTAAATAACATTTTCATGCAGACACTTTTTCAAGGAACTGATAATCTTTCCTAAAACAAGGATGATTTAACCTCCAAATATAAATATCATTACAAACCTGGCAATTGTAAGTCTGGTGGTGTAACTCCAGCTGGTACTGCAAAACACACGGTGTGAATGTTCAATTCAATTCAATTTATTTTTTAAATTATAACATACATTCGGCGATACTTAATAAACAAACAATTGAAACCAAAAAATAATTAAATCCGACCAAATGCAGTAATAAAAATACCTATACAGTACATTTGCACTTAATGCAGTGAAAGATCCAAAGGATCAACAAGTCAAACTACATTCCGTCAAATAAGAATCACAAACTAAGACGAGTCAAGTTTAAAATAGTAGTAATTTCAACCGGGTATTGGTTTATATATTAGCCAAAAATGTTTTGTTTCATATTTGCCAATTATAGAAAAGGGGGTGCTTGTTTTATTCCTGTGTGTAGAACAATGACAGTCATTTTATCACGGGGTTAGCAAATTAACAAAACAAATTGAAAAAATAAAACAGGTGTTAACAAATTTAAAAATAATTAAGTGTTAAATGTTAACAAGATGGTTAAGTTTAAGGTTAAATAAGGTCAGAGTAGTCAGTGCTGAAAAGAAATACAGATGAGTCCTAAATTGGAAACTAGGATAAAGTATGGAACTAAATTACCAAGTTAAACCATAACAGTATTTAGTTTAAAACTAAGAAAAGGTTAATGTGTTTTACTGATCACCAAACACATTCCCAGCAGTCATGGGGTTTACAAGAAATTTTTAGCCAGACTTGTATTTAAATTTTAATTCTGTAGTCGTCTATTGCTCCCTTATAGTTATCACCTTCCAAAATGGATTATAGTTATCGCCTCTAATTACTACAGGACCAGTATGGAAAGTACGGCAGCTGCACACTCGAGTTTTTTTGTTTCCCTACGTCCTTGCACACTTGGGTAATTTCACACACGCTCGCTAGCTGGCAGTATAAACATCGTATAATTTCCAATAAGCTTGTAAACCTACCTCTGGACCTCGGGTAATTTACTTTCCGTACATTTTTAGTTATGTAGATAGATATGTTAGCTGACGGACACGAAAGATTGAGGATAGAATAATATGTTTTTTAAGATTTTGGTAAAAGAGTTATCAAAAGGAGATTGTGTGCACACTTGAAGTGTGCACTTTTGGACGTTTGCACACTGCACACTTAAATATTTGGCGCGTGCACACTCGAGATCTCGGCGAAAATTGACGTACTTTCCATACCGGCTACAGGAATACTTGGGTCGCTAACCCTAAACCTAAGGTTTATGATAACCATAACCCCAAACCTCCAAGCAATCAAAGTGATCTTGTAGTAATTTAGGGTAATGCTCAAATTAGACCGATATGCAAAAACAAAATACAGTGATCTATATTAAAAGAAATCATGGAAATAAAATGTTGAGACGGCATTTTATAACGTGTGGTGATAGTCAGTTTTGTTTTGAAGAACCAGTGAAATTAATATGTTAATTGTGGGAAATTCTCAAAGGAAAATTTGCAACACGTTTATACAAAAATGTCGTGAAATAGGAGCATTTCATATTTTGCACACAGACTTTATGATTATGCTATACAGACTTACCACTGCGAAAAACAGCGTGAAATCCTCTTCGATTAACCGATCGATCTGATTGAAACGTCACAATAAGTCCTGTGTGGTCTTCGGATACAAAACTTTCGGTGGAGGGGATTCCCATTAACCGAGACAATTTTCTGATACCATCCCAGACCTAAAGGGGATAAATTGGAAAGATAATTTTTTTTATCGGACTAAAGTTTTAAACCATGGGCGTCCCCAAAACCTTTTTTATAGTTGATAAATGTATGGGTCGCGTTAACCATTCGGCTACATGGCCGTACAGCTAAATATTCTCATCACACTAATCAGTGTAAAATAATACAAATAGAGATATAGAATATTATTAAAATAAGGTGAATGTAAATAGTAATATTTTAGTGTTAAAAAGTGTAAATACAACTTTCTAGTGCTAAACACCCGACAACCCACGATAAAATACAATGCTCTTATCATGTACTCTTTTCCGAATTGTTTTCTGTGTGGTGGTGTGTTTTTGGGCAAGTCGGAATTACACCTCATTTTAAGATTGTAAACGAATCTTGATTAACACAAATGCCCAATTTTATATAAAAGTTTGACTAAATTTACGCGGTCTGTCTACATACGCGCAAACAAAACTACGATTCAGTAGGCTACACCACATCATAATTAAGTGCAACTCAATATACTCAGGCCCGTGTTTGTATCTTTTGTATAAGTATATTGCGTTAGACCGCTATAACAAAGTATCCAGTGGTCATAGGTTCGAAACTTAGCCTAGCATAACAGCTTACAGATTAGGAAAGTCATTACGTCACTACACAACCAACGTCGACGAAACGTTGCAATAATCTCCTGTCCTTAACTACTAAGCCTCAGGCAATGAGTTTGATCGCGAATAAGTCGGGATAATTAGTTGTCATGTTTATCCAATTAGCCTTCTCTGTTGAACTTTTGGCCACGTCTTAATAATATTCGCAATTTAGGTTAGTCTAGCCTAAATGCCACCCACAAGAAAGCATGGAAAGAGTGCTTAAACAAAATGTTAATCTTCAGATTATCTGCACTTGGACGGAATCCGATTAGACATGATTTATAACAATGTGTGGTTAAATGCGATTAAACATACATTGTAACAATACATGTATTATAACAGTGTAAGAAGTGTATCTCTTCTTCAGGGCTCTATATTGTGTTTTAACTACTGTTCGTTTGACGTGTTTTAACTACTGTTCGTTTTGCCGTTTTTTCCTGTTCCTGTGTCGTGATTTGATTCTTTTGCCATGTTTTAATACTGGCGCAAAAATAAATAAATTAAACTAAACTTAAACTAAATATCCGACTGATTAGTCTGGTGAATTAGTGCGTTGAATTTCAACCGCTGGGTAGCAGGTTTGAAACTGATCATTTGCTTGTCAGTTCTGTCCTTGGGAAAGGCACTTAACTGAATGAACCCAGCGGATAAATGGGTTATACTTAATTAAAGGAACGGGTGAACCATACACAACACACTGCAATAGCTCCGATAACCCGACGGTGGCCGCGAGGTAATCTGACGATTGACCGTGTGTTAACTCACTAGGTTTTTTCATTTACGGTGACAACCATGAATATTATATCCTATCCTATATTATGAATAATACAATGAAATCTGCTGTGACAAAAAAATAATTTGGCGATTAATAGTGTATGATTATAAACACTATAGTTTAGTTTAAGTTTATTTATTTTTTTAGAATTTAACAATGAAAATGAATCAAATCACAGCATAGGAACAGAAAATAGACATCTAAATAAGTATAAAATCGCTATCGTTGTTTCTATATTTAGGAATAATAATAGGCATCTAATTCAATACTTGCAAACGATGTATAATGTAAGCATTGAACACGCTTATGTAACATGGCGACAGGCATAATAAGTGTGGGGGGAAATTACAGTGCCAAATTGGTAAGCGTTTTCCATGCGGGTAAATAAAAAAGTATAATTCAAATTCATTTCATTTACGATCTATATATAAATATATATTTTACAGTCATTGGCATTACCTATAAAAATAAATAAAACAAATTTGACTTGCAGTTCATGTCTGTATTAGCTCGTGTGCAGTTTAAAAATTTCTTAGACTGAAAATAATTGCGCTATGCGAATATCAAACTAGTTTGACCCCGACGACAATCCATGCATATGCATACATTACTAAGGATTATATATAACATTTCTATGTCGTGTTGTATAAATGTCAAAGCATGTATCCAAAATATCTGCTCTGTTGCTATGTAAACAATGCGAGAGGCCGCAATAGCTGCTGGAACTTTTTTATGCTACGAGATATACGTGATGTCGCACCGCAATCTTGATAATTGTAAGAGTTAAACACTATCTAAACAGTACGGTAGTGTGTCTAAATGGTCGGCGCGACTGATGCAAATGAAGCAGTTACTCCCTTACTGGGTCGTGCTTGTACACTTTTATTTTATTTTTTTATGTCAATAATTGAGATTTAAATAAATTTGCTGCCACAATTTGTTTTTCTTATAGTAAGGTTTAACGACTACGCTACTTTGTTCCGTTATACCGTGTGTATGTTCTGACGGGTTTTAATGCTTTGTCGTTTTATTCTGCCTTCTATTATTTTAAACGTTGGGTTTGTATTTAAAAAATATTAGATTATGTATAAGTCGAAATAAATTTTGAAAAATAGTTATGCGATCTAAAAAGAAATAGTTACTTAATTAATAGTGATTAGATGTGCAACCAAAAAAGATTACAATGTCAGATAATATGGATCTGTTTTACTAAAATTAAAAGAACGTCTCAATAATACAACACACAGCTTTGGTAAACCGACGGTGGGCGAGGTAATCTGTCGATTTATCCTTGTAATAACCCTCCTTGGTGTACGCGATGCAATCGATTTTTCTAGACCTTTGCGTTTTCACAATAAAACATAAATATCCCAAGGCGGCCATATATTTTTAATCATTTTAAGTTTGTTTAGTCTACAATCGGGCAAATGGCTTCGTAAGTTGTTAATGACAATCAAGTTACCAAGCCAGTTTTTGGGGAAAATTGGAACTAAGTGGGTTTGCTCTTTAGTGTAGAACTGGCTAGTACTGCATCGAATTAAATTCACAAAATGAAAGTACAAGCTTAGAATGATCTAGAGGACTACTAATAAATATATATAACTTAACTCGCAATGTGTAAGAAAATTCTACTTTAAGGTGGTATCTGTACTAAAATTCGAACCCTGTACTTCTGAATATATAGGATAGGCCTATATAAGATGTTGATGTATGATATTCTTAGTCAGAATTATTTTGGACTTTCAAAGATATAAATAAAGGGGGTTACCCATACCTCGATGTAGTCCCATTTTAACTCTGTTTCTACTCGTCCAATGGTTAGTTGAACAACTCTCCCCGGGGTGGTAGTAATTGACCACTGACAGTCGCTGTTGGG
>CH003181.1:127612-149319 GCA_000149265.1 Ciona savignyi
CGGTGGCCGGGCGATGTAAACTCCACAAAATCGTCGTTGATCACGCGTCGGTTGAAACCGCAAGCCCCAGCTGATAGATGATAAGAATTGACGTTTAATCTCGGGGGATGAAAAATAAGAGGAGTATGCGTCATAAGGTGGTGAAGATTAGGATAAGATGTTCATGTTTATACTTTTGAATGGGAAAACGCAAGGGGAGTTAATACAATAATAATTCAACCCTTCGACTAACAGATAACCCACCAACCCACCAAGCTAATCAGTCAAACTATCGTGCTCTTATAATGCTTACCTATTGAAGAAGTCGAAGGGGTGGTCCGTCTGGTTGTGAGAGAGATTGCCGATGGCGTGGGTAGTGGACCTAGTGATAACATTCAAATTGACGCAAGGAAAGTCCAGCATATGTTAGGTATATAAAACACTTGGCTTCTTTACAGATCATTATATATTTTTGTTGTCGTGATTTGGGACCGTTCGTATTGCATTTTTTCCTGTTTAGGACTTTGTCTTACCTTTTTATTTTTACCGAGCCAAGTTACGTCACCAGGACCGTTTTTTTTGTATAAGAGTCGGTATATAATATATACCGATATATTATATCGACCGATATATTATATCGTCCGATATATTATATCGGTCGCGTTAACCTTTCGGCCACACGACCGTACCTAAATATGCTTTATTCTGTTTTTGATACTAAGCAAGGCGTCATCAAATGGCTTAATCACAGAATTAAGATAAGGCTCAGAAACGCCAGTTATTATAACAGCTCAGTTAAAAAGTCAAAAAACAGCCGCAAACCCAAGTTTAATGGTTTGATTAATCCGGTGCAGGAAAACGCAGTTTGTTGTAAAAGTGGATTAGTAATAGAACTTAAAGTCCTGGGCTGCACTGTATTGCACATTGTACTTTTAAAACTGTCGGATTAAATCAAACGCATCTAGACATCAGCAGAAAAACAAAATAACACAACCGAATGATTAATGTCCGGCCTAATAGCTTGGTGGTTTACTAATCTTCAGGTTTAAAATAAAACCTGTCCGGAATGAGGTGTTTAACCGTTTGGCCATCTGAAGTTGGGATTAATAAATTTAGGCTGTATAAACAAATTGAAACAAATTTGTTTGTTAAATAAACTTGTGTTTAATATTATTTTCGAATCTACAACCTTTCAGCTAACAGGCAAAAATACAGACCCAACAAGCTATTGGCCGTACTGTAATTCAACGTTTTAACACACCTACCAATTGCTCTGTATGTAAACGAGAATCCCCGGTAATTTTGCGAAGAATCCGTAACGAATCTAAGACTGAGGAAGTTCCTTCTAGAATATACTCGAAAGGGCGTCACAGGATCGCCGCCGATCGCCCTGATTAGTCTTTCGTTTGTCCGCGTCTGTGTTGCAGTGTCAAAAATCTGGAATGTTTTTTTTTTTAATTTTTTTTACCGAGCTAAGTTTCGATCACATGATGGGCTCGTCACCAGGACCGTTTTTTTTTTAAAAGGTAGGTATATGTATCGGTCGCGTTAACCATTTGGCCACACGACCGTACAAAAATCTGGAATTGATAACAAATAAAAAGTTGGGTGCTCAGCCCCGCCGCTAGTTAACCATTTTTTGGTCAAGGCACTCAATGGATATCGCCTAAACCTATAGTGTGTTGTATGGTTTTACTAAAAAAAAAACTAAAAAAAGTACATAGAACATACTGAAATAGTAACGGTAATTTTACGGTGAATGGGGATGTAACCTGACAATTGACCATGTATAACTTCTACGTTTTCCCATTTACTGAAAAAAAACATATAAAAGAATTCAAAACATTATACTTCAAATCATGTCATTTATATTTTAAATTTTAAACACCTGTACTTCGTGTATTGCATACAATCAGGTATTTTACACCAGCTTTACCTTTAGTTTATCACAGCAAGCTTCTGTGGCAAACTCGGTAAACTCCAGAACCACGGCTTGTCTAGCAGGCGCAGTAATGAACCACCAGCAATTATGTTTGGAAGGGTAGTTCTCAGGGTAGTTGACAGAAGTTATTGTTTGAGGTTCCAATCTTGCTGCAAAGATCCGACCGCACGTTCCTGTCCATGGAAATAGCTTAAAGGTATATATAGATGTCTTACAGATGAGTCTGGTGGTTACGTGCGTCGCTTTTCAGCCGAAAGGATACGGTTGCGAAACTGGTTGCTAGCTAGTGGTTGTGTCTTTGGGCAAGCATGTCGGTTGGCTCGTAAGACACTTAATGGACATTGCGTGAACGGAGCAGATTGCACACACCACAATGCAATAGCTCCGGTAACTAGACGGTGGGCTCGATGTAATCCGACGATTGCCCATGTGTTAATCCCCTTGGTTTTCCCATTTACGGGCATAAACATAAATATCCGATCCTATGCTATATAGTTTAAAATATATTACCTGTAGTGATGGTTAAGATGGCGAGACGAAAAATACATGAGACGCGAGGTTTAACATAGGTCTATCGCATTTACTATAGTTGTAATATAGGAAAGGACAAACCGTCGTGTGGAAAATATGGTCATTGCGTCCGATATAACGATTTATAAATAAAAAAGGTCGTTGACAAACCATCAAACATCGGTTCGAAATTTAGTTGCGCCAAAAATTAAAAGATAGGGCCGAAAATTAATATTTTGGAAGGGATATGATATGCTCGCTCCTTCTTTAGCCCAGGAATAAAAAACTCGGGGGCATTATCACACACGCATCGTCAGAATAACTCGTGCCCATAGTCGGGTTACCAACGCTATTGTGCAATGTGTCGTACGCGAGAGATTAATTTTTGTTTAACCAATCAAACCACTGGGTTTTTGCAAAGTTTGTAAATACTGACTCTTATACAAGAAAACGGTCCTGGTGACGAGCCCATCATAGATTCGATACTTGGTTCGGTAAAAAATGTATATATACAGCACACTGCAATAAACCCGACTGTGGACACGTGCTAACCATCGAATACTTTTGTTTTGATGTCTCACCGTGACCGTTTACCGCCACAGAGATAACATGATTTTGTTCTACTTTGGTATCTGATTTCATTCAAATCCAACACGGTTAGAATATTTTTACCAAGACATGGTTGAACAACAGCACGGTTTTAGACAAAATAAGAGAAAGGGGTGAGGCTACACATTTAATGAATCATCGATAAATTGAGATAGAAATCTATTTTCTTTCAAAACAAATATATTTACCTGAGCACTGTAAAGTAAAGAGAAAACTACGAATCCCAAAATAAATGATTTTGAAAACGTTATTTACTCTTGTCTCAGACGTAATTCTCAGTATTATTGCATATTTGATATTTCAAAAACGCTAAAAGCTATTTTAGATAGGGGATTATATTAGTCCAATGCTGGTATAAATTTCGGAATTTCAAGTAAATGTTTATCTGTTATATCAATTTCGTATAGTCATTGTCGTTTTCCTGTTTTTAGTGAACATTAAACAAAATTAGTAAAACTTTAATTAAAAAGGGACATTATTATTTTCTTGGTTTATATTTTCAATTAAATTCCCACTTTTGATAAACACAATATGATAAGTAAAATAAAATGTAAGTGCAAAATTTATTAGATCCTTAAGTAAACTAGCGTTTTTACACAGCAAATTTAAACGTTTGTTTTGTGCAAACCGAACCGTAAACCGTTCGGCACAATTGTGACAGGAATCTCTGTAGTGCTCATGTCCAGATCTGTTTTGGTCCGAACCTCAACGTTATAAAATGGTGCAGGACGTAGTAGATATAAACTCATTCTGTCGCAAAACAGGTTTGGCCACCCGAATTTCTTTTGCTTAAATAGGATTAAAATTTCTCGATACGCGTGTTAATTAAGTGCGTAATTATTATTTTGGCCTTGAAAGGAGCAGACAAACTCAAGAGTCGTTACTCAAGACGCAAAAATAGCACAATAAGCTGAAGACGAGGTGTGTTTCGTGATCTAGGTGTGTTGACCAAAAACACCTTCTGTAACTGGTTCTTGTAAATGATGCGTTCAAAATAACAAAACAGGATCCAATGGTCATGGGTTACAAATCAAACCCGATTAAATATTATCTTTGCCTTAACATATACATTGTAAAACATACAGAACTATAAGTAAGTAGTGTTTATAAATAAAAACCCCTGGCGTAAAATTGAAATAGTTGTTAACAAATGTTAAAGTTTCATTGTGATTTTGGTCAGGGCGATCTGACATGCCCGCCAAACGTTTGACATTGATTGAGACGTTATAACAAACAGCCTGTTGGGCTAAGATTACTGACCAAAGTCCTTCCCGATTATAGATAGTTGTGATTTCTAAATATTGGTATTAAGGCTCGACTACGTCTTTTTTGACGGTAATGTCAAAAATTCTATTTGAATAAGGTCAAGTTTGATAAAAAAAAGTTCGACGCTTATAATAAAGAAAACATCACATCCAAGCTTAGATTTTAGCTTCATAATCAGCAATGTTAAAAGCGATGCTAAGATAGGCTAACGTAAAGTTAATTACGTGCTTTAAAGCTAAACTGCATTGTAACATACAAAATACCTTATGTGTTAAACTGCATACATAATAGGAACACACGCTGCGTAATCTGGATTTGCATGCTGTGGCTGTAAGCCGATAATAATTGTTAACTTTATCGGTTAATCCAATAAAACACAGTAAATATTTAATGTTTATTGTAAATTTTGGAAGTTTTTATGAGCTAACTAACCTTGACCCCTTCCTTGTGACGTCATAGCAGCAAGAAGACACGTGACTAGGATCCATTGCATTTCGATGGTGAATTTTGCCTTGCAAACTGTTGCAAAGCCGGTGTCTAAAATCGTTGCTGTTTCTGGCTGTTTAACGTGACTAATGCCGAGTTAAACACGAAGCGACAGTGCCTCAGGTGCAAAGCGTTTGTTTGGCCCTGCCAGAGCATACGCGGCGAGGTCAAGAGGGTGCCGATCATGCCCTGTAACGTGACGGGACAGTTCGTCAACTTTGATTACATTTAGCTGCAAATCGCACCATGTTTTGTTATGGAGGAAGAAAGCGGCGAGGTTTCTGTCGCTGAGAGTTACGTTTTCGGTAACTGCTTGTTGATGAAAGCTTTCGCGTTTAAGGCCAGTCCTGTGTTGGTTGCGCTTTTCCATGTTGGTTTGCACAACTATATGTTGTAAGGACTTCGTTGTAAGGAAATTCTACACAGAAAGATAAGGTTTGTGTTGATTCTGCCGGTTAGCTCTTTGTTGAGGACTTAGATAGAGTTAATCCTCGAAGATTGACTCGGTGAAAATGTACAATACTTCGGTCGGGGTGACGTAGGTTTAAAGCCAGCTCCGCTTAAACCGCAAATAAAGGCTGCACCACACAAAATAAACGCTACACAAAATAAACGATATACTGCCTGAAATACTGCGTGATTTATTTTTTTATTGGGAAACATAACATTAACGTTTATAGATAAAAGACTCTACTGCAGGATACACATTCTTTTTTATTGTTTTTTTTTGTCATGGTCAGTTTCGAACCCATGATGGGCTACTTGCAAAGACCGTTTATTGTACATTTACCTATCGGCAAAATGACCGTACAGGATACATATTTTTTACCCGAGCTAAGTTTCCAATAACATTGGATCATCACCAGGGCCGTTTTTGTACGGTAGTCGGTCAATATATCGGTTGTGTCGGTATATATGCATCGCTTGTGTTGACTAAATATACTGTTTTTGTGAGTCGGTATATGTATCGCTTGGTATATGTATCGGTTGTGTTAAGATTTGTTAATATATTAGTCGGTATATGTATCGGTTGTGTTAAACAGTCGACCACTACACAGGATATACATTCTTTGCTCTTATCAGATGAACGGTCAAGCACCCGGGTCAAGTCAGGTTATTAATTTAATTCCCACCACTAAGTGGCGCATTTTGCCCCAGGGCAATCTTCTTAATAAACGTTGCATTCATAATATACGGTTGTGTGGCCGAATGGTTATCGCGAGCGATACATATAACGACTTCCAGACAAAAATACTGCTAGTGACGAGCCCATCATGAGTTCCAAACTTGGCTCGGTAAAAAAAAAACAAAAAAAACAAAAAAAACAACAAAAAAAACGTTGCATTCATCACTCGTGTGTGTCTGAATGGTTAACGAGACCCACGCATATATCAACTAAACAAAACGGTGTAGGGGACGAACTCATTATGGGTTCGGCGGACAAACTTGGCCGATACACCAGCGCTTACATTATTTACAAATGCACCCAACAATACTTTTGAAATAAATGACAACAACACTATTCAAATCAGAAATGTAACAATGCCGCACTGTGATGAATTATGGAAACTGGACACTAAAATGAAGATTAAGATATATATTTCCATAGTTTATTTGGCAGTTTCCCCCTTTCCTTCATTCCTCTTACCCTCTCTTTAATATTTCCTGTTTTTTCGTTTGCTGCCTGCAGTTTTTAATGGCTTTAATAAAGCATCGAAGCATAATGGAAAGAGTTTTTAGACAGTATAAGCAAACTTATTTTCATCTGAATAAGTCGCTTCAAAAAATGGACTTATTCAGTCTCATTAGGATAAGAGAGAATAGAATATTAATATTTATCCCCGTGAATGGAAAAACGCAAGCATAGCGTCGGGTGCCTGCTGCTATTTCAGTGGGTTGTGTATAATTGGGACATTCGTAGAACCCATTAATCCACTGGTTCAGGCAATATCCATTACATGCCTTACCCAAGCACACAACCGGTTACGCAACGACAAGTTTTGAACCCGCAACCATTCGGCTGAAAGGCAGTTGGATACAGACTAACGATTTTAATCTAAAAATGCTTGTACGGAGGTGTGTAATTGCCAAACAAAATTTCGCATGTTTAAATAATAGTTCAGCCCTAAATTTTGCTAATTAAATTCTTTGCTTCGATATCGAGTGATATCATTTTAACAAATCTTGTATTTGATGTAAAATTAATTTCGATAAAATGATATTTTTGAATCTTTAGAATAAGATTTTATTTACATAGGGAACTCAGGGTGATTATATATCATTTTTAGCGACATATTTTTTACTAAATACAAGATTTCTTAAAGCGTTATTAACATCCAAGTATAAAGTTTAATTTGAAATGTTAAACATAAATCTAATAATTTTAATTCTGAATCTGATATCTAAACACGCGAAATATTATTGAAGAATTGTGTACCTATCCGTAAAGGTTGCAACACAAACGTTTATGAGTTTGCTACCCGTTTGTGGAGTAAAATGCTGGAGGTAGGGGTAAAACTAAAAAGAGGAAAATAGGGAAGTAGAGAAAGAGGAAAACTGAACATTAAAATGAATATTATGACTATAAGGTGTAAGTGCTGGGATTAAAGTTAGTTATAGTTCTGCGTTGAGATTAGTGTTTGAGGCAGGGTTAGAATTAGTTTCCATAGTTTTAGTGAGCAGTTTCTCTCCTTCTCTCCTTTAAGTATTGATGTGACCGAATGGTTAAATGCGACCGATACATATACCATACTAAAAACGGTATTGGAAACTTGGCACGGTAAAAAAGAAGAATAAAATGTGTTGACCGGAGGAATGGATTCAACTCCCTAAAGACATCGCACACGCTTAACATATGCGATGTTTTGTGCCATAATGTTACATATACCAAGGGCAGTGAATCCAACTTTAACCAGGCGGAAAATGCAAGAGGGCAGTTTCTCACCGAAAAGGTCATAAACGGACAATACAATCCCTCGGCGACTTTGGAATGAATGCGAATTCTGCCACCTACTGTGGCGTCTTACTGTGCAACGTCATTTAAGTCAGCTACATTGAATAGATGTTTCAGTTGAATATGTCGTTCTGAGGTTTGTAAAGTTAGTTTTCAGATGATCAATATATTCTTCGATATGTACGTGGAATATATATATATTTTGTATTATTTTGTAATGGAGTTCAATGTATAACGGTTATACCAGGAAGTAAATGGGTTCGAATAAACATTTTTGTGCGGTGTACAAGCTGGTGATTAGACCCTGTGTCGATCCAGGGCAAAGTTGTCCGGTGGTCAAATGTCGTGGCCCGCCGAACCTACAGTCAATTGTTCAGGTGGTATTGTCTGGTCGAATCGCTTTCTTAGTTAGTGCGTCGACTTTTAGTTAAGACTGCTGCTTCAAAACTGGTCGCTAGCTAGTGGGTTGTTTCCTGGACAAGGCATTGAGGGGACATTGACTAGACCCAGTGACCAGTGGGTTAATAGGTTGTACTAAAACTGAAAAAACTTTGCCGGTGTGATTACTCTACCTTTGCAAAGTAATTTGTCGATTGCCCGTTTGTTACTCTCCCCAAGGAATTCGTAATATTTTCCCATTCCCAGGTATAAAATATGAATATCCCATGATTCCCATCCTATCTGTACCAGATAGACGCGATAAAGGATTGCTGTCATAACGTTATATTTACGATTTCAGTCGTCTTATATTTGACGCGTGAGTGCGGGTATATTTTTTTTATTTATTACTTGCGCAGAAAAAAAAACAAAGTTGGCTCGGTAAACGAAGCTGCAGCTAGTGGTCCTACAGGTAAACCATATATGTATTATGAAAGATGCCTCAACGTATAAGGTCGTGTGGCCAAATGGTTAACGTGCCGATACATATACCAACTCTATAGAAAAATGGTTCTAGTCACGCCCATCGGTAAAAAAAGATGCCACAACGTTCGGGTGGCGTTCGTACGAGTTGTATATACATAAGTACACTGGCTAGCGCCTGCAAAGCTTTGAAAGTTTGGCCCTTGTTCCAACCCTTAAACTAAAAGACGAAGGGAAATACCACATTTTGTTAAGTATAAAGAGGCTGCAATAAATAGCACAATTCTTGGTAATACCAGAAAGCAATTCGTCGTAATACTCGCCCACGCAAAAAATCCCTAATTCATTTCTTAACCTAGATATGACCTTTTAAGTATAGCTCGAATGCAAAGGCTTTTGCAAACTGTAGCATATATCCAGTTTGTTTGTTTTGAGTTTAAAAGTAGTCGGGGCTTTGTAAATTGGAGCTTTTATACAGGTTGTTTTCTGGGTAAAACATGACGTATACCATTTATAGATCTGACGTCCGTCTAGGCGTAATCAGTCTTCTATATAAGTTTTTTATGCTTTATTATCTTATAAAAGATTACTTAATGTTAAATACTTCGTAAATGTAATGAATACGATCGTTAAACCGGTCCATAAAGTCGGCGAAAATTTTGCTCTGTCGTTAAGTACACGACTTAATTAATAATTGCCCGCGAAAAATTACGTGTAACTGTAGTGTCAATGCATTTTAAGCGACTTGTGTCAAGGTAGTAAATAACAAAATGGCACTTATTAGGCTCTTTCATTGTAAAGTTTTTCGCGTAGTTGTGCTAGATTTAATCAGGTCAAGTGTCACCGGTTTCAGTAAGTGTCTTGCACCACTGAAAGACAAGTCGTTACAATTGCGATAAGACTATGCATGTGCAAACAGTCTCGGGCTTGAAGTGTATTGTGCGTGGCGGTGTATTATTACGTGATCCCTTAAAAAAATACAGGCCCTACTTGTACAGAGTCACACCAGTTCACAAATTTTGTAAAAAAAAGAAAAAAAGATAATAAGCTCAAGTTAGTGGTTGGTATACATAGATACGTATTTGTTTATATAAACGCCCATCCTTCTTTTGACGTCATCAAAGCCACAATGTGTATATTTCGAAGTAGATTTCTTAAATTAAAGTTGAAGAAAAGTATTTTCAATAAAAATCACATTTTTTTGGTAAAACGGTTATTCCGATATCAAAGTGTAAATTCGTCTCGAAGCTAATCTAATTATAACCTTACTGGTGTTTGTCATGGAAAGTGTTAATTTTAGGGCGTTTTAAGTTCTATTTAACAGATACGCCCAGATTTCCTATGTCCGCGGGCGGTAATAGTAGTGGTTATTTGCCGATACATTCAAGCTGACCAAATATATTTGTGGCAGATATGTGTGCGGTCGTACCTACTTTCTATGGCCGTGAAGCTAAGAAACTACTCAGTTTTTTTATATTTAGTTTCATGTTAATTATGTCAGATTTAGGAATGTAAATAGGTGACTATATGACTACATGTCACTGCCGTCGATTTAAACAGGTTAATTTAATTTTAAATTGCGAGTGATAGTGGAATTAAGTTACATTTCGAAACGTCTTAATATGGAAAGAGTGTTTAGACTTCAGAAAAGCACTACTTTAAGAGTAAAAATAAAACTACGGTGATAGTCGTTATTAACGTCATGTACAAGTTACCAATTTAATGTTAGTTTAAATCATCCTAGGCCCGTTAAACTTGAAGAGTGACGCAATGCAATGACCATATAGCCCTGGCCAGCACGGCAATTAAAACGTCAATATGGTTCTAATGTATCAACTGCACTGGCGCTGAAAAAAGGCGAAAATCACTTAAAGCTAGCGAAATCGTGACCTGTGCAGTTAAGACAGTCGCCACGGCCAGACAGTTTCTCCTGGTGAATTAGGGAGTTAGAAATGGCCCTGCAATTGTATGCTTTTATCGTGGTTCAGCTGAGAAAACGTTATCACATAATTCACATAATATGATGAAAAGATAGCAGCCAAACCGGACAGTAGGTTTGACAGCGGTTTTAGCATTTAAAATCGCCTACGTTATAAACTTTAGTTCTAAATTTGTGGTTGTTGGGGGTGTTAAAAAGTGCAAAAATGTAAAAGCTATGGAAAATAGAACTATAACCTTAGCACTCCTTCGAATAACCACAAAAGTAATTGATCGTATGCGTAATCACCCTAATAACATCTAAGACTTGACAAACTTTTAGTTATTACGACGAATAATTATAGCCAAGTTAATTTCGTTTTGTTCAAGGTTACATACACCGTAAACATGTACGTCACAATTAGCATTTTTAGAACCTTATTCAAATAGAATACCGAAATGTTATTTTATAGTGTGACATGGGTTCACGCGGCACAGTTAGCGGTTTGCTGTTGCCAAACTGTGAATCGAATTTGCGTAAAGCTATCCTTAGGCAATGCCACTAAACAGGTTTGGTGCCTAAAACGCAGCAGAGCAGGTTTATTTTTGTTCGTTTTCGTTCGTTTTATGTAGAGTAGTAAGAAAAGGAATGAATAAACGTTCGATAGCAAACTGATGTGATTTAAGTACGAAACCGGTTAGGATCGTGGTAATATGTTTATTTAGGTATTTAGAGTTTATGGTATACCATATATTAAAGCATTTGATCTGGTAAAATATAAAGGTTTATATCGGGGGGTGTAAAAGTGTTGAGATAGGCAGTTAAAAGCACGAGAAAGAACCAGAATATTAGCATAGGAATCCCATAAATATTACTGCTTATTATATATACGACGACGGCTTATCTGCTGTTTCCCCCTCAAAATTCGCCGATTTTAAACTACGTGTAGGTAAAGTGAAAAACTGCTCAACAAAACTACCAAACTAAATTAAACCATGCCCCAACATAATCTTAACCCCAGAACTAATCTTAACTCTTACAACCTAATATTCATTCAGTATGTGGTTTCCTTCTACTTTATATCCCTCTTTCCCTCCCTTTAGAGTTACCTGAATTTCCCACTGGGAAAAACTAAAAGAAGGAAAAGCGGAAAGGAGGAACGGAGGAACGGAGGGAAACTGCATACTAAAATTAAGATTATGACATAAGAGTAAGCTTTAAACATAAGGTTGGTGTTAAGGTTAGTTCTTGGGTTACAATTAGTAGTTAGGGAAGTGTTCAAATTAGTTTCCATAGTTTTAAGTGTGCATTTTTCCTCCTTCCTTTCTTTCCACTTTCCCTCCTTTTAGTGTTGCGCTTGCCCAATGGAATTACCCTACCGCGTGGTAAAATGATTAACGAAATATACTCCCTTCACAGCAACTAGTCAGAATGGTTATCGCGACGGAATTATGTACAGCATTACATTTGACAAAACGGCCAGGTGATGATTTGCTTTAACGGAGTTAAAAACGTCATTTCCCCTCCGCACATGCGCACTATACTCCAAAGTTCACTGAAATTTGAATGATAATATATCGGCGAAAGCACACCCGATTTTTTAAATCGAAAAGCATTTATGTTTTATATCCGTCTAAAACAACTAATTGAACTTGAGGAAACGAAAACGCGAAGGAAAGTTGATTTTTAATGCAATAAAATTTTTGGTTCTAGACTACACTGATTTTGCACAATTGACGGCACAATGTGACATTGGCTTAAAAGCCCTTATTAATTCGCTTTTTTCCTTCTTGGGTAAGTGTTTTTTTTCATCAGGGTTAGATTTGAACCCGTGATGGTTGGATTGTTATCTGTCAGATTGTCATTTGCCAGATTGTTATCTGTGAATGCATACATGCACGTTTTGTTTAGCCGCATTACATTAACAAGGTTACCCCGTAACATGAACCCAGGCGAACTACATGCAGAGAAACATAATATTAAACTGACAGGAACGTGGTAACACAGACTTAGTTTAGTGGAACTTGCCCGTTGGCCCGTTCGGTGCGTTTACCGGGTCAATTACATATCGCCACTGCTGGGCTCCCAATCAATTAAACGGCGTTATATTTAACCTTTGCCGAGTTTACTTTAAAAGATTCCAGCGGTTCGGCAATTTTAATTAGTTGGACAACTTCCTATCAGTGCGTGGGATTGTTTCAAGCCGGCGTTTTGCAATATTGCAGACTACTGCATCGCACCGGTTATTATTGTAAATATAGGGCGGTGGGTAATTTTACGGAAATTCATTTTTTTGTTGATTTTTGGTTTACAATTGTTTTATAAACGCAGATATCCCTTCAATGTGGTCTCAAATTTAGGTCAACCGAAAAAAAAGAAGTTTTCAACGCAATTAAATTAGCCGGGTTAAATCATTAAGCAGGTTACCATAGTCTGAATAACTCGATAAAAATAGTATAAATCGAAAAAAGGAAAAAAAATACGAAGAATTTTTAAAATTAAGGACAAAATTATTTTAATTAAAAAAAATCTTGGATATAACCGTATGGTAGTTTTGGAATATAGGTCAGCATACCTGATCTTTTTAGAAAAATTTGATATTTTTGGTAACTTTTTGTTAAAACTTATCTATGTTAAGTCAGCATACTTTTGTGCAAATTCGATTTACAAAAAAAGATTAAAACAAAATTTTAAACCTTATCTTCGTTAAGGCAAGCATACTTTTATGCAAGTTCGATTTTCGCACTTTTGCGTTAAGTCAAATCGCAAATGACAGTTAGCTAATATTCATGTACTTCAATCCGTTGTTTAGTCAATTGACAAACTGCTTTTCTAGCAAGATGTTATCGGTAGAATGTCTGATCCCATAAACGTCGGTAATAAGTAAGAGTATACGTGATAAAAGCCGTGCCACTAGCCTGCGGAAAATATGGTCACTGACACCGACGCGGAGTTTAGTTCGATCGTTCGAACGTCCATCTAAATAGCGAAATAATGGATAATAGCGGTTTGTGTTGTATCAACAGTTTAAATGACGTGGCCGTGTGCCGTAAATCAATAGTTGCGCGTGCAGGATTACGGATACTGGCGAAAACAGATGGTAAATATTTATGGACGGCACGAGTTTAATGATATGTTGACATGTTTCTACCGGTGGTGTTGAAAAAACGCCGACGCCAAATCCCACCGATTAGCTTGTTTGGTTACTGCGTCGCCTTGCAGCAAACGGGTTGTAGGTTCGAAACTGCTCTCTTGCTAGTTGTGTGTTTGGGCAGGCCTTTTAACGGACATTGCCTATGGATGGGTTCTAGTAAATTGAACAATCAATATTTACAACAAACTGCAATATTTCTGTTGTTAACAATAGTGTATCAGTAAGGAAGATAATTAGTTTCCCAACTTTTAATGAGCAGTTTCCCTTGGTCCCTCTCTTTAGTATTATCATAATAATTTAACGACTACTCGTGTATTACGCCTATTGTGTTTACGCATTCACGGGGAAAACTCAATATTCTATCCTAATTCCAATATTTTTTCAAGGGGCAGCATAAACTATAAAATGCTGCGATATTCCGGCCTAAACCGGTTCCTTGCATGTTTGTCTGCGGTGTTGATAGGTATTGACAGTGTTCGTGGTCAAATCAGGGAGGAAATGCTTCCTGCAGTGAATGAAACCGTACCTTCTGGAGGTAAGATACTTGGTGTTAATTGCTAACATGCATTGCGGTTTACTAGGAAGTGTAAAAAACTCATGTTTAATCTGGTAAGCAATAAAACATTGTGAGATAGGTAATCGACAGATTACTTTGTTCCCACAGTTGAGTTATTAGAGGTTTTGTAGATTATTAATTCGAGATTGCTAAACGGTATGTGTGTTTTTTTCTGGATTAAGGGTGGACTTAGTTTCAAATCCATGATGGGCTCGTTGCTAAGACCGTTTTTAAATATAATTAAGTATATGTATCAATCGCGTTAAGCACTCGGCCAAACGACCGTGCTTGCTAAACGGTATTTGTTCAACACAATAAACCACCGGGTTTAAAGAACTTCCGCCGTGTGACTTGCACACAAAGTGTGTATGTGTTATTTGAGCTTATGCTCATTAACTCACTGGAATGCCAAGCAGAGTTAACACATTTTCTGTTATGGACTTGGTATAAATGTTTTTTATTTAATGGTATAAAACAGTCCATTTATACACAAGACTATGTTAATTAATTTAACTGTTTTCAAAACTGAGCCTGGTAAAGATGCTTTTGGGAGATAATTCTTAATTCTAGCCGAAGTCACTGCCATGGTCCACCGCGGGCGATGAAATAAAATGTATTAACGACATAGACACCTATACAAACACAAACAATACACATGTATGTAAATTCCCGCCTCTATTTAAATACTTAATGCGGATTGTGTCGTCACAGGTATCACGTGTAACTCAATTCTCCGGGTACAGTCCAACGGTGCCACCGTAATCGACCAAGTTACACAACAAGAATGCGGACCCGATTCAAGCTGCCTTCTGTTTAACGCCACAGTCACCGTCAGCGTTGCAGGGCAATCTGGTTAGTATGCAAAATAGGACATTTATGTTTTATCTTTGTGAATTGGGAAAACGCAAGAGGCGTTAACACATAGGTAATCGTCAGATTGCAATTAAAGGAACGTCTGAATCATACACAACATACTGCAATAACTCCGGTAACCCGACGGTAGGGGCGAAGTGATCTAACGATTGTCCGTGGGAAAACGCCCCTATCGTTTTCTCATTCACGGGGATAAACATTAATATCCGATCTTCCTATCCTAATATTCATTGCCTTTTTAGATGTACCTGGCTCTATCGTGTATGGGGCTTGTATGCCAACTGCAGTATGCCCGTCAATCACATGCGAGCAGGTTACGTCGTTAGGTGTACTGGGTAGCCTACCAGGCAGTCCTCAAATAGACGAATGTTCGGTGAATTGTTGCGACGAGAATCTATGTAATGGTGCTGTAATGCCTGACCCTACTCTTGAAACCTTGGTCTGTCACACTGTACTACGTGTACGCTCGGATGCTGATGTCATAATGAACCAAGTGACGCGACAAACGTGTATGCCAGGATCAAGTTGCTTGCTGGTAAATGCTGCTGTTAGCATTACACTACCCGGTATTCCAGGTAAGTTAAACCAGAATTACATCTCCTATGCTTTCTTTTTGAATAAATGAGAAAAGTATTTTTATTTTTTCGCCCCTCTGTTACATTAAAGAAGAATGGCATAATTGATAAAAAATAGGGATCTAGGTTAAGCAACGCTTAGCCAATATTACCATATTAAAGGTATTGTTTGTATATTGCTTGATGGGGGGGGGGGCGTCCATCCACTTTGGAGTAGTGGTACTTATATACGGGTGTTATCGGAAAAATTCCGAGCGAAATAATGTATCAAAGGCCTGAAGTCACACACTGCATTAGGGTATGATATTCATTTCATTCATGTCTATATTCGTGAGATCAAGTCGAGCACACTGTCGGGTTATTGCAGTGTGTTGTATGATCGACACTTTAGGACCCATTAATCCACTAGGTTCAGCCAATGTCCGCTTAGACGTGTCTTTCCCATTAGCACAATCGATTAGCCAGCGACCAGTTTTGAATCTGCAACCCTTTGACTGAAAGCCAACGCATTTATTTACCAAGGTATTCGGTCGGGCTTTTATGGAAAATTTTGCGAGTAACATAACCCCTTTTCAGCAACTTCCGGCGACATCACTTACGGCGCGTGCACGCCAAGTTCAGCGTGCGGCTCGATGACGTGTGACCTCATGACGTCATCGGGAATGCTGAGTTCGTTGCCCGGACAACCGGTCCTGCAGGACTGTGATATTCGCTGTTGTAATGAGAGTCTTTGCAACGACGACGGTAGTCTGACTGCAAATGTAACAGGTTAGTGGCACCCTTTTATCACTACAAAGATCTCTTTTCGCCTGCACCTTTTTTACCGTGCCATGTTTCGAACCCATGATGGGCTTAACACCAGGGCCATTTTTTGTATTAGAGTTGGAATATATATGTATCGGTGGTATCGGCGTTAACAATTCGTCCACATAACCGTACCTTTTTCTATTTTTTTATTGAGCTATGATTCGAATCCTTTATGCGCCCCCTCAAAACCGTGTTTTAATACAATTCTGTATATAAATCGGTCGCGGTAACCAATCGGCCCCACGGCCTAAAAACAGGACGTGGTGCTAAATGGTTAACACTACTGATTCATATATCATTTCATAAAAAAAACGTCCAAGTGACGGTTCCATCATAGGTTTGAAAATGGATAAAGTAAAAAAAAAAGTATCACTTCTTGTGAATTCTAATTTTAGCACTACAGAAAAAACATTTCGCCTGCCGTTTCTGTGTTTTTTAGTAAAAAGCAACGCGTCCGGTTCATGTACCGTTTACTATAAAAAATGGACTTAGTGATCAGTTTCTGTTTTATCTTAGTAAAGACGACTCATTAGTTAGGGAGGTGGCAATTTTTGTTTATTTATGTAGGTGTATACGTACAGTAGGTTCGGGTAGGACATTTATGTTTTATCCCCTAAATAGAAAAATGAAATAATGCGGGTGTCTTATACACTATTACAGGCCTTTATATAACGAAGCGCATTACCTTAATAGGACTAACGGAAACTACTGTCAATGCCTTCAAACCTAAAAAGTTCTATAAAATTAACCTAAAGTGTTTTATATCTGAAATAGGAGAGACATGTCGCTTTTTTAAATGATTACAGTGTTGAGAGATTAAACGATAATGTGGACAGGACTGATGAGTGATATGTTCCACACAGGGCAGATAGCCGAGTGACTAAGTCCATCGAAATATTTTTAAATATTTTATTAAGCCTGTTCAAATTGTCCAGGGTTTAAAGGCCTGGTTTTAAAGCGGTCAACGGCCGAGTCCACGATTTTTTTGTTTACGGGTTCAATTTCGATCCCATAATGGGCTCGTCACTCAGTCCGGTTTTTTATGTATGGAACTGGTATATAAATCTGTCGCGGTAACCATTCGG
The DNA here is from genome assembly GCA_000149265.1 of Ciona savignyi. Classification (NCBI taxonomy): domain Eukaryota; kingdom Metazoa; phylum Chordata; class Ascidiacea; order Phlebobranchia; family Cionidae; genus Ciona; species Ciona savignyi. The sequence continues at coordinate 145,187 of CH003181.1, forward strand.
CCACACGACGGTTTACGTCCACGCATTCTTGCTCGCCGTCGCATAAAAGGCGTATTTTATATGCTGGCACATAAAGTACCCTCGCTCACAGTTAAGAAACAAAGACTTGTGCTTATAAGCGTATGTAAGGCTTATTTTAAATATTCGTTACAATCTGAAAATTATTTTTAATTTTTTGGTTTAAATTGGTTGGTATTTCTATAGCAGGAAGAAAATATTTGTTTTTTAAAAGTGTTTAATTTTTTTTTTAAAGCGTATGATGCGAGTTAAGAGGGGTTTCCCCGTGAGAGAATCCTTTTTGTTATATGTTTGCATGTATACGGATTCCATACTTCCATAAGTCTTACTTACAACAACAACAAATTGAAGATAAAAAGTTTTAATTTTTTATTTTGTTTTTCAGTGGTCCAACCATCCCCAACAGTTGAAGGTAAGAATATTGTTGGTGTTTTTAAATATTTAATTATTAATTAAAATAAAAAATAATTATTAAAATATTTATTTTTCTCTTTTTGCAGGATCTGCTGCAGGAGAAGGTAAGAATGTTACAAATTATTTTCACTTTGAAAATTTGTGGCACCTAAACTAGTTAACCCTTACTTGGTTTTATCAGTGTGGTGCCTATAATTACTACAGGATTGCTTGGAGCGCTTGGATCGAGCTCTTGGAGCCATTGCAACCCTAACCCTGCAAGTGATTCAAGCGATCCTGTATTAATTAGTGTTACAGTTATCAGTGATTCTTAGACTTTTTTTAAAATATTTTCAAGTTATTATTTTCATATTATGGTTTCTACTATTTTTCTTTGGTGTTACTCTATGCAATTTAAAAGTTGAATAAATAAAATTAAATATTTAACAAAAAATGAGAAAATTGACAAAAAATTGTAGAAAATATCATAATACCTTACAATCCAAATAGTATCTTGTTGTTCATTTAAAAATGAAATCATATGAATCACATCACGGTCTTTACTATAACTCAATTTGACATGCTGAATTCTTTCCCTTGCTGTAACTACTCCTAGATTTAAGTGTGTGTGTGTCATCCTACATCCTGACCACTGAGAATTCCGTAAATTTGTATAAAAACTAAATAACTAATCATATATGGAAGTTTTTCAGACCATCAGCCGAATGGTGGTTGGATCAAAACCAGCCGCCAGCTTGTCGATTTTGCCATAATTTCATGAAATAATTCTATCTATTTCCTTCAGATAAATGCGGCTTTAACTGGGTACTGAGTGCATCGGATAGCGGAAATATATCGTCGCCGAATTACCCCAATAACTATGACAACCGTCTGTCCTGCACTGGCAACATTACAGCCCCTCAAGGGTACAGGATTAGATTGACGGTTGTGGAGTTTGAAGTAGAGTCATGCTGTGACCATTTAACTGTGAGTTTAGATTTAAAGCTACTTTTGTTTAGTTGTGTGTTGCTGTTTGGTTAGGATAGGATATTCATGTTTATCCCCATAAATGGGAAAATCAAGGGGGTTAACACACAAGCAATCGTCAGATCACCCCATGCCCACTGTCAGGTTACCAACGCTAAATTGTTAATACAGTAACTATAGCTAAATTGTTAACAACATTTACACTTTTATGGTTTGAAAAATGTTTTAATAAGAATGGTGATCACATGAAGTTTAGCCTACTTCATTTAAATGTTTATACAGTAAAATGTATATACAGTAACTATAGCTAAATTGTTAACAACATTTACACTTTTATGTTTAAACAAATTCATAACAAGAATGGTAATCAAATGAAGTTTAGCCTGAAAGCTTTCTTCCAAATTTAAAAGATTTATTGTTGTCAAATTGTTAACAAAAGTTTATATGTTCAGTACATAGATGGAGTAAATGGCGTGAGCAGCCCAATATCAGGTACCGGTGCCATTGACACTTCAACCAACAATATCTACCTGGCGTTTAACACCGATGGCTCAGTTGGTGCATCTGGATTCTTGATACAATACGCTGTTGGTGAGTGGGGTTATGATATTTATGTTTTATCTCTGTGAATGGGAATTATAACCATCGTGACATGTTTTAACGACTGTTCGTTTTGCCGTCTTTTCCTATTCCTGTGTCGTGATTTGATTCGTTTGACACTTTTAAAAACCTGGGCAAAAAATGAATAAACTAAACTAAACTAAGATTACCTAACGATTAGGTTAGAAAGCGTTCTCACATAGGTAGTCGTCAGATTCCCCCACCCCCAGTGTCGAGTTACCTGAGCTACGCCTAGTGTTGGGGTACATGAGCTATTGTAGTTTGTTTTATTTTAGGTTTCCGTTATTTACGAGATGTTTGTTATGTAGCTTGTCAAAATAGATAACTGTCTAACTAGGGTCTGGTTTTGAACCTGCAAACCTTCGACTGCCTTACAGTGTGTTATGTATGCCAAGCACTGGTTTAAGTGATGTAAAATGTTCAAGTCTCATTGACGTGGTTTAGATTTAAAACATGAATATATCCTATAATGGTTGGCTTGATCAGACTTCCGTCACTTTTGTCATTTAGAAAGTGTGGACTTATTTTCAGTTAAAAGGCTTATACACAATGATACTACAGTAATACGCAAAATTTTAATAAGACTATCTAATTAAGATTATTTAAATATAAATTCAATTTTTTTTTGCAGAAATGCTTCCTCCGCCTTGTAAGTGCTTTAAAGTTTTTTATTTTATTTTTGTAATTTTTTTTAATGATTTAATTTGTTTCATTAGATATTATTATAAAAATCAAACATTTAACTTAAATAAAAAAGTTAATCCTTTTATTTTCCCGATTTTTCCAATTTATTTCAAATTTCATGTTGGTCAGATCCTATTTTGCCAATTTACTAAAATCCGAAAAATTTAAATTTTTAGACGTGTGTAGAGGCAATCTTGTAGCAAGCGACGAAACACAGACAATAACTTCCCGGAACTTTCCGGAAAACTACCCCACCAACGAAAAATGTGGATGGAACATCACCACTACCGATGAGTACCAAATCGAGATTTTTTTCGGCGACTCAAAAACCGAAAGTTGCTGCGACAAACTCCGGGTGAATATATAGAAATCTTAATAAAAAAATGTTCTATATTGGGTTCTACCCAATGACCTGGCGACCGGACATGCCTGTTACCAGCGAAAATAAGAAAAGAAAAAAAACTAAAATCTAAATGTGTTCCATTTGGAATTGAAGAATTCTTGTAATAGTAAAACCCATAATTAGAAATCTTTAAATAAAAATAAGAAATAAAATTTTAGGGTAAAATAAACGAAAAACTGTGGAAATGTAAATGTCTCCATCACATTTAATACATTTCCATCCAATGGGTTAGTGCCATGTCTGCTAAGTGCCTCTTGGACACAACTGATTAGATTGCGGCCAGTTTCGGACCTGAAACCTTTGACTAAAAGACAATGAACTAAACCCCTAAGCTTTTCGGCCGACCACCAATCTCGCAATCATCATTTGAACATTAAGATAGGATATTCATGTTTATCCCCGTCAATGGGAAAACCAAGGTGGTTAACACAGGGGCAATTGTCAGATCACCTCGCGCCCACCGTCGGGTTACCGGAGCTATTGCAGTGTGTTGTGTATGATTCACATATTCCTTCAATTTAGTAAAACCCATCAATCCGCTGGGTTCAGGTAATGTCCGTTAAGTGCTTTGCCCAAGAATACAACCGTCTAGCTAGCGACCAGTTTTGAATCTGCATCCATTCGGCTGAAATTCGACACATTAAACCACTAGACTAATCTGTCGTTTCGAAACCATGATGGGCCATAGGTATATGTATCGGTCATAGGTATATGTATCGGTCGTGTTACTCATTTGGCCACGCAACCGACTAGCTAGCAACCAGTTTCGAACCTGCAACCATTCGGCTGAAAGGAGATGCACTAAACCACTAAACTAACCGGTCGGACAATCATTTTAATCCACTGGTTTCGTTAATCTTGATACAGATATCGTTACGCTGTTAAAACGTTTCTATTCGGGCAGTATGTAAATGTGGTAGACCACACGTATAAAAGCGGCGTATGTTCGGCTTCGGTTCAGTATAGTTTCGGGTTTTGTGCGCAATTTTTAAGAAGCATTTCCGATCATGGTAAAAAATGTGAAACG
>CH003181.1:149419-184967 GCA_000149265.1 Ciona savignyi
ATTCAACCGACTAGCTAGCAACCAGTTTCGAACCTGCAACCATTCGGCTGAAAGGAGATGCACTAAACCACTAAACTAACCGGTCGGACAATCATTCCAGATGTACGAAGGCGAAAATGAGATATCAGTTTTCTCTGGTTTGTTTGGAAACCAAACTTACTTAACAGGAGGAACTAATTTGAGAATTACTTTTCGAAGTGACGGAAGCGTCCAATATAAAGGGTTCATGGCTCAGTTCAAAAGAGGCAAGCTAACAAAACTTGTACATTTAAGCTGATCAAACTAGAACCTTTTACTTTATAAACTAAGCGATCCTATAAATACCCAATATTGACATTCTCAATCCATTACATTATATTAGACACTGTTTTATCATTTTTCATTGACATTATTAATCCAAACATAAAACATGAGTAATTCTACATATTATAAATATCAATACATTACACTATACAGTGATATTATCAATCCAAACGTAAAAAATGACCAATTCTACACATTATAAATTTCAATACATTACACTATACAGTGATATTATCAATCGAAACGTAAAAAATGACCAATTCTACACATTATAAATTTCAATACATTACACTATACAGTGACATTATCAATCGAAACGTAAAAAATGACTAATTTTACACATTATAAATTTCAATACATTACACTATACTGTGACATTATCAATTCAAACGTAAAAAATGACTAATTTTCCACATTGTCATTGTCAATCCATTACATTATATTGTGAAATTATCAATCAAATCGCTGAAAAGTGAATAATTCAACTTTCTTTAATTTTACCACATTCCTTCACCACCCCCTGTTTTACAAATAAAAAGTTTTAACCCCATGTCCCCATCAGTTGAGCGAAGTTACCCACCAACCACCGTTGAAACAACAACGACAGCATCGAGTGAGTACCGAGTTTACAAAATAGTTATTTTATGATTTAGTGTGTTGGTATATGATCATGTTTAGTATTGATCACTCAAGCATTTTTCACCTGGGCAATCTTCAGATTACCTCGCATTCGGGTTACTTGATTTATTGCATGTGCTGGGTATGAGACATTCCTTCAGTTTGGTAGAATCTATTAATCCACTGGGCTCAGACAATTTTCGATGAGTTTATTACCCAAGGACACAGCTGACTAGCTAGGATAGGATATTTATGTTTATCCCTGTGGTTGGGAAAAAAGGCACGTTAACACACAAGTAATTGACAGATCACCTCTCGCCCACTGTTGAGTTCAGGAGCTCTTACAGTGTGTTGTCTATGATTCAGATGTTCCTTTAATTTAGTGAAACCCATTATTTCACCAGGTTTAGGCAATGTCTGTTAAGAGTCCTGCCCAAGAACACAAAGTTCTGACTATAGCTAGCTACCAGTTTCAAACCTTTAACCCTTCGGCTGAAAGGCAATCCACTAATCCACCAAGCAAATCAGTTAAACAAAGCTAGCGACCAGTTTTGAACCTACAACCCTTCTCTTACTAAATCCATGCGTTCTCTTTAACTAATCGAATAAACCAGGTCCATGTGGGTTCAATTCCAACGCCACGGCTGAAACACAAATGATCCAATCCCCAAACTACCCCAACAACTACAATAATCGAGAGCAATGTGTATGGACCCTTACTGCCCCTGAAAACCAAGTTATCCGACTCAACGTTCTTTCTTTGGATGTTGAGACCTGTTGCGATAACTTGCGGGTAAGTATTCGTGTTCGAGTTTGGATTTAAGCCTGAAAATGGAGATGTGTGTTGTTAAAAGTGAATAATTAAGACCTGTTGGCTGTTGCCATAACTTGTGCATAAGTATTCTTGTTCGAGTTTGAATTTAAGCCATAAAAGCAAGATGTGCGTTTTTAGGGGTAAATAATTAAGACCTGTTGTAATAACTTGTGGGTAAGTATTTTTATTCGAGTTTGGATTTAAGCTTGAAAAAAGGGGATGTGTGTTCTTAGGGGTAAATAATTAAGACCTGTTGCGATAACTTGCGGGTAAATAACCCTGTTCGAGTTTGGATTTAAGAATGAAAAAAGGGAGAAGTGCAATCTTAGGGGTGAATAGGGGGTTATTCACCCACTTTTCCGCAGTTCCGAGATGGTATCCTTGGGATAGAAAGGTCATTCACGTCAATTAGCACAACGTTGGAAACTGCCTCCAATTACCTGGAAATCACATTTGAAACTGACGGCTCGATCACTAAACAAGGATTTCAGTTCAGTTACATTGCAGGTTTGAGTTTTTTGTTGTTACATAGTGGGTTTAAAGAATTGTGTTTAAAATAAGGGCAGGTAAGTTATATTTGCGCTTTATTTAAAAAAACAATTTTTATGCCTTTTAAAGTATGTTTTGTACACTTCCTAATTTTTATGAAATCATGATAAAAATAGCAATAATCACTCTTCACTATAATGCGTTTAAATACTTAGAAAACCCCATACTAGTTATTTTTCTATTTAAGTTAATAAATTAAATTTTATTTGATAATTTTATTTGAAATTACTTTTATTTGAAAGTAATCTGACGATTGCCTGTATGATAATGCCTTTCTCTGTTTTCCCATTCACTGAGACAAACATGCATGCATGCACTAATCCAGAACCAACTTCATCAGAGACACATAAAACGAAACATATATTGTTGTCTACAACTAACTTTTTACTCTGTTTTCATTAAATAATACTTGTAATTATTTTTAGATTTCAAATAAATTTTATTTTATTTTTTTCAGTGGAACCTACACCTCCCACCTTGACTAGTAAGTACTTAGTTTCTTATTATGACATGCTAGCTTAGTTGTAGCCAATCTTCCAGTCAAAAGGTTATAGGATCGAACCAGCCGCTCTACAGTCGCTTGTGTTTTTTCACAAGGCACTTACGATTTTGTGGTTATGTTCTTTTTTTCTTTGCCTCTTTTTGTGCTCTTTTACCTAAACTACTTGTGTTAAAAATGGAGAAATTAAAAATATTGACCTAAATAAACATAAGTTAAACTATCCTAGGGAACTAATGGGTTCTACCAAATTTAAAGGATGTGTCTATCATATACAACACGCTGCAATAGCTCCGGTAACCTTAAGTAGGTGGGAGGTGATCTGACGATTACATGTGTGTTAACGACCCTTGTTTTTCCCAATCACCCTATCTTATCCTATTACACCAAAGTAAAAGAGAAAACTAAGTATTTTACTTCTCTGTACACTAGTAGCTACAAATTATTGATTTCCGGATTTTCTATGTTTTTCTATTTTTACTGATTTGTATGCTCTTTGAAACACTTATATTTCATTTTTAAGATATAAAATAAGATTATTTCTTTTTTTATGTTTTTACTGATTTGTATGTTCTTGAAATACATATATATTAATTTTTTGGCTATAAAATAAGCTTATCTTTAGATTTTTTTCGTCTCTTGAAGATAAAAAAGGAATGTTAATTTATCCTTGTCTTTAAAAAATTTAAACTTTTAAAAAAACTAACCATTTTTTCCCAAATTTAGCAACTGCAGCACCGTGCTCTCACCAGCTCCTAGCTACAGACGAACCGCAAACTTTCTCAAGCCAAAACTACCCTGAAGACTATCTGCGACTCACAGAGTGCCAGTGGAACATTACAACCCCTCCTGGTTACCAAGTCGAACTGGTTTTCGGCGATTCGGCTACAGAAAGTTGCTGCGACAAAATTTGGGTTTGAAAATAATTTTAAATTTTTTTTCGCCAGTCGGATAGATGTAGGTTTAAAAGCTATCTGCTGATTGCCATTTACTGGGGCCTTTGAGCTAACTATCGGCAATATTTTAAGGACATTGCTGTGGTATAGTGTGTTTGAGTAAAAACCAAATGATATTTAAGTACAAAAAGTAATCAAATAGATTGAGGTGTATTATTGTGAATGTACCTAATTATCCACATAGTGTAATAGCACCAGCAACTCGACTGTGGTCATGAGGTGTATTACTGTGTACCCGAGCAAGCCACTTTACATTGCTCCAACCCAGTAGTATCTAATAAGTCATCCAAATTGAAAGTCATGTCTGAATATCCACACACTGTAATAGCTCCAGCAAATTAATTGTGGACATAAGGTGTATTACTGTTCACCTAAGTAAGCCACTTTACATTGCTTCAACCTAGTGGTATCTAATGAGTCGTCCAAATTAAACGTCATGTCTAATTATCCACACCGTAATAGCTTCAGCAAATCAACTTTGGACATAAGGTGTATTACTGTGCACCTAAGCAAACCACCTTACATTGCTCCAACCCAGTGGTATCTAATGAGTCGTCCAAAAGTTCATGTCCAATTTCCACACACTGCAATAGCTCCAGCAACTCGACTGTGGGCATGTGGTGTATTACTGTGCACCTAAACAAGCCACTTTACATTGCTCCAACCCAATGGTATCTAATGTGTCGTCCAAAAGGTCATGTCTAATTATCCACACACTGTAATATCTCCAGCAAATCAACTGTGGACATAAGGTGTATTACTGTTCACCTGAGCAAGTCACTTTGCGCTAGCACAAGTGTCTTATGAACCTACACAAGTGTAGCATAAGTGTCTTATGAATTACTGTGCACCTGAGCAAGTCTTATACTTTATGAACCTTTTTACTAAATTACTGTTTCACAGGTCTACGACACCATCTTCCAAGTCCAATATTTGTACGGTGTTTTCAACAACGTAAGCGTAACTTCTCGTTATGGTAATTTGAGAGTGGAGTTCAAGTCTGACAGTTCAGTGCAGACCAAAGGCTTCATTGCAACATACAGAAGAGGTAAACCTGTTTGCTATATTTAACTTTTTTACTGGGCTACTTTTCGAACCTTGGATGGGCTGGCTTATCACAAAAAATTTTGTATTTGCCATCTCCTTTGTTTTACTGGGCTAGGGATGGGTTCATTACCAAGATTTTTGTATTTGCCATTGCATTTAAAAAACTTTTTCACCTGACTAGGTTTCAAATGATAGGCCTGCCACCAAGACCTATACAGAATTGATGGAAATATATTGGTTGTGTGGCCGAATAGTTAACGCTTCCGATACACATTACAAATTTCATATAAAAAAATTTTTTTTTACCAGGCTGTGGTTTGAACCCATGATGAGCTAGTCACCAAGTTTTTGTGTAGAATTAGTATATTTATCAGTCTGTTTACCATACTAACTATTGAAAATACAATTTTGCATTTTTATTAAACTATTCATTGACAAAATGTAACAATTTTTACTTTACATTTACAGTGCCTGATGTAGATGGAGGTGGTAAGTTTTTAAAGCTTATTTATGTTGTTAAGATCGTTTTTCCCACTTTGGGTAATTTGCACCGACCTAAATTGCCCAATATTGTGGGATAGTTCGAAATTCTTATTAGGGGTGCCAGGATTGCAATTAGCCTTAATCAATTGAATTGAGTTGAAATGCAACTAAAAGAATATCTTAATCATATAGAACACACTAAAATAGCTTAGGTAACTTAATGATGATTGCAAGAAAAATAAAGATTACTTGTGTGATATCGCCCCTTGTGTTACCCATGTGAATAAACATAAATACTCTAAGTAATATTTCTGACCAATGCACACTGTATAGCTATTGTTTTTTCCCATCCTTATTTGATAAACATATGTCATCTATAGTCAATTATTTAGATATTACCATACCCAAAATTGGGTCTTGTATTTTAGTAATATCGGGTTATGCTTTTTTTGTCCCTTTATCATCTACTAAAACGAAAGAAATACCTTAAAATGTCTGTTATATTTATTCCTGTATTTGCGTTTTCCTAAACCAGATGAATTTCCTTAAAAATACTGTTATTTTGTCCCTATATTTACGAACGTTTTTGTTTTGCAGAATCAAGTGGGGTGGAACCGAAAGGTAATATTTGAATTTTGATCCTTTTCGTGTGTTTGGTGTAATATTGCGAAATAGTATTACCAGTATGCCCTGCAATCAGCTAAAAGGTTTTGCGATCAAAACCTGTCTGTTGACATTTATTCTTTCACTGAGTAGAATTTAATTCGAGATAAAACTTAATTTGAGAATTCACATACTTAATTTGGAGGATTGAAATGTTTCTTTTATATACAGTGCAATGCAATAGTTCCGATAGCCTAACTGCATGCATGTGGTAATTGAAAGAGTACCAGTGCAGAGTTACCAACCTTGGGTGATATAAGGATAGGATATGATGTTCATGTTTATCCCCGTGAATGGGAAAAGCAAAGGTTGTTAACACACAGGCAATCGTCAGATCACCTCGAGCTTACCGTCCGTTACCGGAGATATTGCAGTGTGGTGTATGATTCACACGTTCCTTTAATTTAATAGAACTCATTAATCCATTGTGTTCATAAAGATCTAAACCCCTTTTTTTCTTAAGAAATTCACCCTCTCTGCGGAGAAAAAACCCTAACAGCGGTGGAAAACGAAATCAGGGAATTCAAGCTTCCGAACTATCCAAGCTTGTACCAGAACAACCTCGATTGTTGGTGGTTAATCACTGCACCCGAGAATACGACGGCGAAAGTTCAGTTGATCACTTTTACCACTGAAAGTTGCTGTGACCGAATGAAGGTAAGTTACCATGTAACATTACAGCCAGAAACTGCCAGACGCTTAATTCCATTACTAGATAATTCTATCTAATTTTTAGTTTATTTTTTTTGTTTTTATGATAAAAAAAACGCTAAAAGCCCTTCAATAAAACTTGAAAAACATAAAAATTTTGCTTCCTTGACTAAATGGTTAAGATTATCCACTCTGGCCTGGCATTTAAAAGGTGGGATCGAGACCAACCAATAGCTAGTCAAAAAGGTACCACCTACCTATAAGATACCTATATATCTAAACAAGGGGTTACTTATAAGATACCTATATATCTAAAAAACAGTTTATATATAATTTATATTCTAACCAACACCCCTATCCTAGGCTTACAGTTCAAGCACGAATACAACCAACTCCAGTTTGTTGATCGGGGAATACAGCGGGAATAAAGCTCAAACTGTGATTTACTCTCAGAACAACTTTTTAGCCCTGCATTTCACTAGTGACTCTTCCATTTCATATTCAGGGATCAAATTCAATTATACGGCAGGTGAGAAAAAATTTCAAAAGATTTTTTGTCTTAATCTCACTGTACTAATAAGTGCCTTTATAAATGTTGAAAACTTTTTTAGTGGGGTATTAACAAGGTCCTGCTTCGTGTTTTTATCATAGAAACAAAATATAAACTAAACTAAATTATAATTGAAATATCTCAAGTGTCTCACAGTTCTTAGTTTAGTTTTAGTTTATTTTTTTGATCCATATTACATTAAAGAAGAATAGCACAATTATTTTAAGTTTGGGGGACAGTATAAAATGGCAAAACTAGTAGTTTAAACACGTTAGTGAATAGAGACAGTAAAATGGAGAAAAAATTACGTTCTTAAAATAGAATCAATTTCCCAAAAAAAATTTATTGAATTTTTTAAGGAACTTATCATTTTTTTATCCCAGAATTTATAATAAGGCACAATATTGTCTTGGATTCTTTATCACATATATCTTACAAATATGGTGTAAAATCTTCTTTACCAATTTACTTTCTAAGACAAAAAATAAAGGCAAATTGCAACAGTCTGTTTTATAAGCACTAAGTTCCAGAGTATTCTGTCCACGTTTATTACTAATTGTTTCTTTTGTTGTAAACACATTAGACCTCAACTAGACTATTTTTGATTAAAATATTTTCTTTTTTTCAGTAAGCGGTCTGGTGCTACCTGCAACCACTCCAAGCCCAACTAATGCTACTGAAGGTATGGGATAATAGTTTAATTTTGTGCATTTGTTGTTTCTCTATTTTTTCTGGCTTTTTGTGTGTTTGAGTTTTTGAGAAGTAAAAGATATTGTCTTAATCCATTGAATTTTAAACAGACTATTCGAAAATATATATCTTTCTTCGATTTTGCAAAGCATGAAAATACTGTTAAAACATATCAATAGATAGGATAGGATATTCATGTTTATCCTCATGAATCGGAAAGGGGGTTAAGGGTTAACACACGGACAATTAATCATCAGATCCCCTTGCGCCCACCGTGGGGTTACCGGTGCTATTGCAGTGTGTTGTCTATGATTGAGACATTTCTTTAATTTCGTAAAAACTCATCAATCTGCTGGATTCAGGCAATGTCCGTTAAGTGGCTTGCCCAAGAACACAACAGACTTGCTAGTTTTAAACTGCAACATTTTGTTGAAAGGCGATGACGCACTTAACCACCAAGCCAATCACTCGTACAATCTTGGTCCTATATTGCGAAAATGTCCATGACATTTTGGGTACAAATTGAAAACAGTTTTCCAAAATCCTATTTGATAACTGAGATACATGATCTTGAAATTGTCACAGTATTTTCTAATTTCGAAATGACAACCCCCTAAAAACTAAGGGTTCAAATTGGAATCATACATTCGATCCACCCCCCACACTCACTCATTATCTCCCTTTACACAGATCCGCCTTTGGAATGCCCTTCCCAGAACCTGATAGCCATCGCCGGCATGACTGACCACATCGAATCCCTACATTACCCCAACCCGTACCCCCACCGCACCAACTGCTGGTACGCCTTCTCCGCCCCAGCGGGGTACAGAGTCCGACTCAACTTTATCAGCTTCGAAACGGAGGATTGCTGTGACTTTTTGATGGTATGACCTCAAAATTATTAGTTTCTTGCGTGATAGTTTTACATTTTAATTAATAACATAGCTAGCTTCTTGTGTAGGCATTACATAGTATTGCTAAATTATTACATGAAATAAATGACTTGTTTAGGCATTAAATGAATGACTGATTTGTTTAGGCATTACATGAAATGACTGACTTGTTTAGGCAGTACATAAACTGACTGACTTGTTTAGGCATTACATGAAACGACTGACTTGTTTAGGCAGTACATGAAATGACTGACTTGTTTAGGCATTACATGAAATGACTACCATGTTTACACATTGCTTGAAACTAAATAACTAAATGGATTAGAATTCCATAAAAAAGTTTTAAACCAGCATACACACTTCCCTTTTTCCTATCCTCACTCAAAATGCCTTTTTCTCACAGCTGTACAACTCTAACATCGAGACAGAGGACCTAGCATTGCGTATCGGAGTATACAGTGGCGTCATGTCTGGAAGAACAGTTTACTCCACCAGCGAGTTAATGGGAATGCGATTTACTAGCGACTCCTCTGTCAATGCTCGAGGCTTCCGAATAGCATTCACGGCAGTTCGTAAGTAACCGCTGGGGCACTTTGAGTAGTGAAATAACTTTAGTTCTTAAGGTTTAACGGCCACATCGTTTTTTTCCTTAATTTGTATTGTGTTTATCCACTGACGTGTTCTAACTACTGTAGTTTTGCCGTTTTATCCTGTCTCCTTAATGTAAAATAATTGTTTTATTCTTCTTTATTGTAACGAAGAAGCGAAAAAATAAACTAAGCTAAACTTAGTTTAGTTAGGTTTTTTTGCTTTCACGATGAAAACACGAAGCAGGACCTTTGGAAAAAATTTGGAAACAGGAAAAAACAGCAAAACTGGCAGATGATAAAACACGTCTAAAGTCCAATCAATTATTAAGTTTCTGTATAGTTAGACGTGGCCGCTAAACCCATGAAAATTTTTTTCTGTCCTGGGTAAAAAATTGATGGGGGTTTGTAATAAATTGATGGGTCTTGTAGTAAATTAAAGGGGTCTAGTAGTAAATTGATTGTAGTAAATATTTTTACATACTGAACAATAAATTGATGGGGTTTTGGAATGAATTAAAAAAGGCTTAAAAAAATTAATGAGATCTTGTAACGAATCGTCAATTTATGTGCTGGGACAAAAAAGATTTCTTTATTAATTTATATGTGGGTAAAGAATACTTTAGTAGTTTATGGTGTTAAATTATCGTCAGTATTTATAGCCACTAACTGGTTAAGGTAAATCTATCTTACTTACAATAAGGTGGCATCTTTTTTGGTTCAATAATGTTGTTTTGTTTTAATATTTCAGACATAACATAACAACTGACTTCTGCAGGCAATTTTTTTATTTGTAAGTTAAAATATTTTTCTAATTTTTAATCTTTCATTTTAGCGGAAGACGAAGTTCCAGAAGTATTACCAACAACCACGACAGGTATGAGCCATATGATAAGATATTTATGTTTATTCCCATAAATGGGAAAACCAAGGGGGTTAACACACAGGCAATTGTCAGATCACCTCGCCCCACTGTCGGGTTACCAGAGCTATTTCAGTGTGTTGTATATGATTCCTTTAACTTGGTAGAACTCACACAGCTGGGTTCAGGCAATGTCCGTAAAGTGCCTTGCCCAAGGACACAACCGACTACCTAGAGACCAGTTTCAAACCTTCAACTGTTCGGCTGAAAGGCATCGTTTCCTATTCACTGGGGTAAACATGAATATCCTACAATCAAATAAACAACGAAACCAACCTTCTACCATGTCCCATCAACCTAACTACAAATTGATTTAATTCTGCAGTCGCTCCCAACCCTTGTGGAGAGCAGGAGGTGTTTACTGCGGAGCCGGGAAGCAATGGGTACTTGCATTCCCCTAACTACCCCAACAATTACCCATCTCAAACGAATTGCTGGTGGTTCATCTCAGCCTCAGAAGGAATGAGAGTGAAAATCAACATTTCTGACTTTGCCACGGAAAGCTGTTGCGATAATTTAAAGGTAACCATGTTTTTGTACTAGAACAGGCTTCTTAAAGTTTTAAGCTCTCGCCCCATTTTAGTTTATTAACATTTTCTGTGACTCTTCTTCACATTTAAAATCTAGTCTAAAAAGTAAAATAGATATGGTGATTTTGTGAAATTGATGTGCTCTTTGAGACCGCTAAAATTCATTGCGCGACCCCAGTTTGGGAAGCCCTGTACTAAAGTATGCAAAACGTGCTGCTGTAACAGTGGGTACAAGTTAATCTGATGATTGACCTTGTAATAACGTCCTTTGAGTTTTCCCATTCACAGGCATAAAACATGAATATCTTATCCTGATTAACAAAATGCGTTAGCAATGTATTATTACATACAGCACAATACGAAAGATCCAACATTCGTAAGGGCAATGCAAAACAATTTTTCAACCAGCCGGCCGGTTAGTCTAGCGGTTAAGTGCATCGCCTTTCAATCGAAAGGTTGCAGGCGCAAAACTGGTCGTTAGTGGTCGGTTGTGTCCTTGGACAAGGCACTTTACGAACATTGTCTGTACCCAGGGGATTAATGGGTTCTACCAAATTGAAGGAACGTGTCTATCATATAAAACACACTGCAATAGCTCCGGTAACCCAATGGTGGGCGCGAGGTGATCTGACGATTGTTCGTGTGTTAACCCCCTTGGTTTTCCCATTCACGGGGATAAACATGAATATCCTAACCTAACTTACTGAAGATCTCTAAACCCCTTCTATTTTCAGCTGATCGATTCCGAAAATCGTACTTCAAATTCCTCTCTCACCCTCAATCAGTACCAGGGTGTTTACAGCAACGTCGTCTTCTATTCAGCCAGCCAAGTTCTGGCCTTGCACTTTACGTCCGATTCCACTGTCAATAACCGTGGATTCAGATTAAGTTTTACTGCCGTTAGTAAGTAATTGATGGTGTCATATTTTGTAATGTTTTGTGGAATGGTTCCTAAGATTTTTAGGCTCACATCACCTTTTTAAACAAACACCACCTTTTTAAGCTTACACCACCTTTTTAAGCATAAACCACCTTTATAAACAAACACCACCTTTTTAAACAAACACCACCTTTTAAAGCTTACACCACCTTTTTAAACAAACACCACCTTTTTAAACATACACACCCTTTTTAAGCCTACAACATTCTGCTGAAATGGTAAATAGGTTGCAGCGCTCTGCCAAACTCAAGGCAATTTTTATAAGTGTTTTGTGTCGCATCGAAAAATGTAAAGCTGCATTTAGTTTAAAATTGAATTGATGATTTACATTAACAAGTTTACTACCACACTTAGACGTTAAAAGAAAAAATGCAAATGAAACTCGGATATTATAGTATAGGATATTTATGTTTATCCCTGTGAGTGTGAAAGCCAAGGGGGTTGACACACAGGCAATCGTCAGATCACCTCGCGCACAACTGACTAGCAAGCGACCAGTTTCGTATCTGCAACCCTTGGCTGTAAGGCGACGCACCAAACCACCAGACTAATCCATCAAACGAAGGGCGTTTGCACCATAATTTTTACACAAACTATTTACAGAGCTAACAAATAAATATCGTTGCATCAAATTTGTAATTTTTCAGATGAAAGCGAAATACCAACCATTATCACCACACCAATGCCAAGTACTCCTGCACGTAAGTTTCTTTATATGTTTTCCTTTTTTCTTTTATATTTTTTATATTTTATTTTTTTATGTTTTGTTTTTTTTATCTTTTATGTTTTTCTTTTTTTCTTTTATGTTTTCCTTTTTTTCTTTTATGTTTTTTATCTATTATGTTTTTTTTATGATGATTTGTTTTTTATTCTATAAATAACAAATAAAAAATTTGTCACTAATAACGTTTTGAACCTGCAACTATTCGGGTAAAATCTTACACTAACCCATAACTCACCTCTCTAGCGGCTCCTTGTGGATTCGAGGCAACGGCGACAGAAATCAGTCAACCGTTAAACTCACCCAACTGGCCGGAAAGTTACCCCCACAGCAGTGATTGCAGATGGACGATTACCCCAAGCCGACCCGGCAAATTCGTCCAATTTTCCACCCCAAGAATAATTACAGAAACCTGTTGCGATTATTTGAGGGTAAGTTGTCGTATTTGAACGGAATTTTAACGGAATTTTAACGGAGTCTTGTGTCACACGTTAAACACGAGAACATATACTTGAATATCCTATTCTAAATGATTTTATACAAAAATGCCAGATTATTTTCCATATTATTTTTATTTTTTAAAGGTTATGTATTTCCCCCCAAAGAAGACCCTATCGCATATAAGAAACTTGTAAATATGCATTTCTTAAGTTTTTCCTTTGTTGGACAACTAATTTGTCAAAAATAAGTCTACAAAGCATGCTTGTCAAGAACGTAATTTAGAAAACAAATTCAACATGCAACCCCTCCCTTTAAAAAATTTACCACTCAATGAATGTTCCAAATTTACAGATTTTGATTGTCACGAGCCTAAATCAGAAAAAAAAACAACATGCAGCCCTTAAAATACGAAAAATTCAGTGATTGTTCCAAATTTGCAGATTTTGGACGGAAACAGCAATGTATTAGCCGAGTTGAAAGGCTCTGGGACAAACTTAACGTTCTCCGCTTCAGAACTGGTTCTAATTTTTCACTCAGATGGATCGGTTCAAAATAATGGGTTTGCCGGAAGTTACATCGGTACGTGAGGTTTTAATGTTTAGGATATCTAATAGTGCGTCAACTTTCAATCGAAAGGTTGCAGGTTTAAAACTGGTCGCTAGCTAGTCAGCTGTGTCCTTGGGCAAGGCACTTAATGGACATTGCCTGAATCCAGCGGATTAATGGGTTCTACCAAATTAATTATATAGAACACTCTGCAATAGCTCCGGTAACACGACAGTGGGCGCGAGGTGATCTGACGATTGCTCGTGTGTTAACCCCCTTGGTTTTCCCATTCTCGGGATAAACATGAATATCCTATCGTATCCTATTCGGCGGTAATAAATGTATTTTTTCCTTCCATACCCGACCTTACTCATTAGACCCTGTATTCTTTACCACAATTGGCCTTACCACTATATTATTAAAATATAATCTAATATATACATAAAAACATTATAAAAAGAACCCATTTGCGCATAATTCATATGCATTTTTTTTCATACCTATTTTAATCTGGTTTTTGTTAAAATTTTGGTGTTTTTGCATTTTTTTGTTTGTTTTTATAATCGAATTTTTTGGTTTGTTTTTACAAATCACACATAAAACATAATAATTGTAGTCTATCTTATCCCAAATCATTTGTTTATCGACGCAACTCAATTCTTACAGAGGTCGATACACTTGCGACGCTTGTGCCTCCAACTCCCACAGGTAAGTTGGGTTTTAGTAATTGCTTTAATCGTCATATAGTCCTCTAGATTAGTCTCGTGGGTCAGTGTGTGGGTATTCAAAAGGGTTACACATTCGAAACTGGTGGATAGCTAGGCGTTTGAGGCCCTTAGCGGACATTGCCGAAACCCAGTGGAATCTTTCAAACATAAAATGGGCAAAATGCACAGTAGATTTGCCAAAGCCTATATCTAGCCTAACAATAGCAGTCACTTGATGCTTACCCAGTTTTCTGTGTCCACAAAAACAATCCTCTAAATTTTCTCAACAAAACCTCCAACAGCTGCGACTAAATGCGGCGCGGAAACTGAGCTGCAAGCAGTTGAAGGTGAAGTGAGGTTTCTCAGTCTGACAAACTACCCCGGGAATTACGATGATAACATGCAATGCTGGTGGACCATCACTGTCCCACGGTTCCACAGGATCAAACTGAACTTCACCGACTTTGAGACGGAGACTTGTTGCGATTCGCTTTCTGTAAGTTTTTATTATGATGGCTGTGTTTAGGACAGTAAGTTAAAAGGTAGTGGGATTGAAACCATGCGCTAGCTAGTTGATTGTGTCCTTGTGAAGGCACTGTCAGTGAAGGCACCGTCAGTTAAAAGGTTGTGGGATCAAAACCAGCCGCTAGCTAGTCGGTTGTGTCCTTGCGAAGACACTGTCAGTTAAAAGGTTGTGAGATCAAAACCAGCCGCTAGTTAGTCGGTTGTGTCCTTGCGAAGACACTGTCAGTTAAAAGGTTGTAATATCGAAACCAGCCGCTAGCTAGTCGGTAGTGTCCTTGCGAAGACACTGTCAGCTAAAAGATTGTGGGATCAAAACCATCCACTAGCTACTTACAACCAATGCCATTTAAATGACATTTTTTAAAAACATTTGATCAATAGTAAATTGAACATAAATAGTGCAATATCTACTGGCATTTAGGAACAAAGGATTGCATAGATTGTGGTCAGGGTGAAATATAAATCAGCGTTTGCATGTTCAGGATTTATGTATGATTCCTCTAGTCCAGTGGTTCCCAAACTTTTTTTTTAAAAACAGACTCCTTGCAATATTTTTAATGTTTGGCGGTATAGTAAAGACTAAAAAATTAAACGATCACGCGGACCTCCTGAAAGTGCTTAACGGCTCCTAAAAGGTCCGCAGACCCCACTTTAGAAACCACTGCTCTAGCCTATGTGGGCGGTTTTACATTAAAAAAAATCCTATATTTTTAAGATTTTCACTTTTTTGTAGATCTACGATTCTGATCGGCATGAAGTTGGTGCCGCGCAAATTGCACAGCTCCGTGGCCGCCGCCCGTCGCCACACATCTTTTACACCCCCAGAGAATTTGCCTCCCTTTATTTTCACACTGATAGCTCCGGGCGATTTTACCGTGGATTTCGAGTCGGATACTCTGTAATAAGTAAGCACATATTTGAGATGAAACAATGATTCGGTTTGCTAAATAAATTCTGCTGAATTAGTGTTTTTCAAATTTTCGGAAAACTTAAAATATTTTAAAATTTACAAAGTTCTTAAAGTTTTATTTTGGCAGACGCATCAGATATCCCATCCACAACAGCAGAACCAGCATGTAAGTTATTAGGACAGGTTATTCATATTTATTCACGTGAATGGGAAAACCAAGGGGGTTAACACACGGGCAATCATCAGATTACCTCGCAACCACCGTCGGTTTACCGGAGCTATTGCAGTGTGTTGTGTATGATTCACATGTTTCTTTAAATTGTTGAAACCCATTAATCTGCTGGGTTCAGGCAATGTCCGTTAAGTGCCTTGCCCAAGAACACAACCGAATAGCTAGTGACCAGTTTCGAATCTTAAACCTTTTGACTAAAAGGCGTCACACTAAACCACCAGAATAACCGGCCTGACTTTACTAGTAGTTACAAGTTACAATACCAATACTTACAATACTAATACATATAATACCATACTAACTTAGAACACTAATACTTGCAATACTAATACCTACAATACTAATACTTATAACACTAAATTTTTCAATCCTTATTATAACAATACTTATAGGAACACTAACTTAGAACACTAATACAACACTTCTAACTACAAAAGTAATACCTAAGAACTAATACTTACAATACTAATACCTGCATCGGTATTACTTAAGCACTAGAACACTAATACCTAAATACTAATATTTAAAAAAACTAATACTTACTAAACAAACACTTATGCATTTTTTTAATTTAATCTCTAGTGGCCCCTTGTGGATTTGAAGCTACGGCCAATGAAATGAGTCAACCGTTAAACTCACCCAACTGGCCGAATAAGTACCCCCATCGAAGCAATTGTACGTGGACAATTACCCCAAGTAACCCCAACAAAGTCGTCCAATTTTCATTACGGCTTTTGCTCACTGAGAGTTGCTGTGATTATCTGTCGGTGAGTACAATAGGGGTTTAAATATTACCTTTGTGTGAAATTATGGGGTGACATGTCACTTTGGGGTAAAAATATGGGTTTAAATGTTACCTTTGTGTGAAAATATGGGGTGAAATGTTATCTTTGTTTGAAAATATGGGGTGAAATGTCATTTTAGGGTAAAAATATGGGGTGAAATGTTACCCTTGTGTAAAAATATGGGGTGAAATGTCAGCCTTGTGTAAAAATATTTGGTGACATGTCACTTTGGGATAAAATATTGGGTGAAATTATTGGGTGAAATATCACCTTTGTGTAAAAATATGGGGTGAAATGTTACCTTTGTGTAAAATTATGTGGTGAAATGTCAGCCTTGTGTAAAAATACTTTTTGTGCATCATTCGAAATAAACTATATTTACCGCCCCAGATTTTAACCAGTTTTCAGCTTATTGGAGATTTTAACAAAAGCAGATAATTATAATGGGTTACCCAAAACTAAATCAAAGTTCCTATAATATATAAGGCAATTTAAAAGATCCAGTAAACAGACAGTGTGCATGAGGTAATCTTACTATTACCTATTTAAAAAAATTAAGTCAAAAATTTGAAGACACTGCATTATTTTTTTGTAACCAAGCTAGGATTCTAACCTATGATGGGCTCACCACCAAAACTGTTTTTAATATTTGTCCACACAACCGAACCCTGCAATACCTTATTCAGCACACAGTAACAACTAATTTCCACATAGTAGTAAACATGCCATACTATCTACAGATTATCGCACAAGGAACTGAACTTGCCAACTTGAAGGGCACATACAGGAATTTAGTCTATACAGGAAGCTCACTCACGTTGCATTTTTACTCGGACAGTTCTGTTAATAATGAAGGATTTTCTGGATCATTTATCGGTGGGTTTTCTTTTCTGCTATTTTTTTGTTCTAGGATAATTGTTTTGCAATAATCCGCGTTCCAACCAATTTTTTTATATATATGCGCTTAAAAAATCTAATCAAGCTAGCAACCATTTTCGAACCTGCAACCTTTCGGTTAAAAAGCGTCACACTAAACCACTAAACTAACTAGTCAGACAATCTAATTAACTTTTTTCCTATAAATTCATCAAAAAGAGTAAACTTTATGATCCAAAAAATAAATTAGAAAATAAATAAAATGTTTGAACAAGAGCGTAATATTAATAGATACAGTCCAATATTAAGTTTTCGTCAGACAGATTTGTCTAATGGTTTAGTGCGTCACCTTTCAACCGAAGGTTGCAGATTCAAAAAACTGGTCGTAAGTTTGTCGGTTGTTAACCCGATGGTGGGCGCGAGGTGATCTGACGATTGCCCATGTGTTAACCCCCTTGGTTTTTCCACTCACAAAGATAAACATAATATCCTACCTAAGTATTTATATTACCTTTCTTTAATTTATCAACAGAAATTGACCCACCGACGACAGGAGCTCCTACAACAATACAAAGTAGGTGATCTTGATTTTAAGTCTCGCTTATTTTGAGTCGCATTTTACTTAAAACATTTCTAATAATTTGTTTGCAAAATATTTTAATATTACTTGCATTTAATAACGTGTTTTTATTGGCTTTTTTAATAACGTGTCTTATTTCATTTTTTTTGTTAAATTGTATGATTTGTTTTATATGCTGTTTTGTAACTGGGTTAAAAAAGAAATAAACCACATTTCTAAAATGAATTAAAAACTTTAATACAACCCATGAATCCACTGGGCTACGGCGAAGTCCGCTAAGTAATTTGCCTAAGAAGAAAACTGATCAATGACAACTTTAATCGAGTCATACTGCTGTTTTACTGATAGCGGCACAAGATGATTGCCTATGTTACACAACCCAACGTAACAAGCCCATTTAAGTCACAGCCAATCACCCCTGCATTTATCTTTCAGTTAAAACCCCCATTTCAGGCCCCTTACCCTTATTTTCTAGATAAAACCCTTTTTTTTCAGTTAAAACATCAAATTTCCCCCCTTACCCTTACCTTCCAATTGAACACCCCGAATATCAGGCACCCCACCCTCATCTTTCAGTTAAAACCCCCATTTTCAGATCTCTTACCCTTATCTCTCCATAAAAAACCCTAATTCCAGGCACCCCTACACCTATGCCTTGTGGTTTCACTGCCACTGCAAGTAGTGAGATCCAACGAATAACGTCGCCAAACTGGCCGAACAACTACGACAATCACCTCGACTGCACGTGGACACTGAACGCCCCTGAAGGACAATTCGTTAGATTCAACATAATTCAACTCATCACAGAATCGTGTTGTGATTCTCTAGAGGTAGTTGGCCTATCTCTTATTTTACATTTGTTTTATATAAGTTTAATTGGTAGGGCTTAAAACCCAAAATTTCTGTTTTTTCGTATTTTTTTGCATAGTTGGACTATCTTCGATTTTACATTTTTTCCATATCTGGAAAATATTTTATTGTTTTTTTTTAATTTTTTTTTTTTCAGGGGTAAAGTTTAAACCTGATAATGTCTGGTTTTTACTTGTTTATTTACCATTTTTTCTGGGTAGTTTTTTTAGTATTTGTATTTTAAATTTGTTTCTCCAGATTTAATTTGAATTTCTACATGGGTAGACTTTAAACTTGATGTCTGGTCGTCTTAATTTCCCCCCATTTTGTACATAAAAATGTATAAAATACAAAATAAGCCAAAAATTGTTACTAAAATACCATTGTTTTGTATTAATTTTATAGCTAATCAGGCCGGTAAATGGCTATCAATTAAACATGCACAGGTATAAATATACTTTGTTGTTCATGTATACCAGGGATAGGCACACATTTTGAATCAAGGGCCATTTTGAAACAAATTATTTCATTCTTAGGCTGATGGGCTAGTGATCGAGCCATCACTCATATATAATTTTTCACTACTTGATAAAAAAACATTAAAATAAGAAATACGGTAGATTTCTGGTGAAAACCAGAAAGCACTGTCACATCAGGCGGCGCTCAAATATAGCTGTGACATCATAATTTAGGATGTAGCTGTGACATCATAATTTAGCTATGACATCGCTAACTAGTCTTTCATCATATCAATAACATCCAGCGAACCAGAATAAAGACTCGGCTGACTGGATTTGGCTTGTGGGTCGTAGTTTGCCCATGTCTAATGCATACGAATTTTTTCCACTCAACCGACCCATTTTCGTCTACCTTCAGGTGTTCACTGATAGCACGGATTTGCTTAAAGGCGTTTTCACCAACCGCACATATGTTGCCACCACTGTCCGTTTGCTCTTCCACACCGATTCATCCGTACAACGCAAGGGTTTTGAAGCGACTTTCGTCGGTAAAATATTGCACCATATTGCGTGATTTATATGGCTTGGTGACTTGTTCTGTCTCAACCTATAGTGGCTTTGTAAAATATGAACAGTGTTTAAATAGCTCTAGTAACCCAAGAGTGGACGCGAAGTTTTCTTTTTTTTTCGATTATCTGTGTGTTAACATGCTTGGTTTCCCATTCATAGGGATAAACATAAATATCCTATCTTATTCTATGGGAATTCTTGAATTTCAATAAGACTAGATATTTATATTTATCGCCATGAATGACAAAACGGGCAATTATTAGATTACCTCGCGATTACGTAAAGGAGAGTTCTCACATGGACCATTGTTAAATTACCTTATGCCCACCGCCGAGTTACCAAAACTATTGCAGTGTATTGTATAACATTCCTTCAATTTTGGTAGAACCCATCATTCCACTAAGTTCAAATAATGTTCGCAAAGTACCTTGCCAAAACCCCAACCCACCAGCTAGCTATCAGTTTCGAATATTCTGTGTGTTATATCCTCCTTCTTTTTTCCCACCCACAAGGATAAACATGAATATCCTACCCTAATTCTCAGAATATAATTATAATGTTTTTATTCTACAGCGACGGACACCCAACCAAGCACTACCCCTGCAACCACTACAACTGCAACAACTGGTAATAATAAATCTCACATTTGTTAACCTTTATACACAGATCTGAAATAGCTTGCCTCAAATCATACATGACAACTCGTATTATATAAAGTTTATGTTTATATGATGTTTATGTTTTATTCCTTTATTTGGGAAAACAAGAGGGTTATCACTTGGGCAATAATCAGATTACCTAATGCCCGCCATCGGGTTACTAGAGCTATTACAGTGTGTTAAATCTGATTGAGACATTCTTTCAGTTTTAAAAACTTAATTAATGCTGCTGCGAAGTGCTCTAGAACAATTGTTCGCACCTTTAAAGGACATTGTATTTTCCGTATATTAAACAGATACGTTAAGCATTGTACACTAAAAAATTTAAAAAAAAACTATTTTTCCCCTAAAAATGAATTTTGACAAGTATTTTTCCCCTAAAAATGATTTTTTTAAAGTATTTCCCCCTAAAAATGAATTGTTTAAGTATTTTCCCCTAAAAATGAATTTTTTAAAGTATTTTTTCCCAAAAAATAAGCCTCCATTTTTTCAGAGGTGCCGTGTGGCTTCACAGCCGTGGCAACTGGCGACCGGCACAATTTTACGTCGCCCAATTACCCGAATAATTACCCCAACGGGTTGGAATGTGTGTGGGAGCTGACAGCGAACCCAGGGTACCAAGTCATGCTCGTTTTGGAGGAGATTAACACAGAGAGTTGTTGTGATTCCGTTACGGTGGGTTTGGAAGATAATTTTTTATGGTCGCCTTATAGCAAAGATATAAGAATAGAGCGCTCATATATTTTTATCTGTGCGTGTGTGTGTTAGAATATGGAAATATAAAACAACAGTGTGGGCTGTGATCAATCTAAAATTGAAGAAACATCTGAACAATACTCTGCAATCTGACGATTACCCGTTTGACAATGCCCCATTGCATTTTCAGTTATAGTGGGTTTAAAAAACTCAGGATAGGTTAGGATATTCATGTTTATCGTCGTAAACGGGAAAACGCAAAGAGCGTTAACACACAGACAATTGTTAAATTATAACTCAATGTCGGGTTACCGCAGCTATTGCAGCGTGTTGTGTATGATTCAGACGTTCATTTAATTAAGTAGAACTCATTAATCCAATGAGCTCGGGCAGTGTTTTCTAAGTGCATTGCCCAAAGACACAATTGACTAGCTAGCAACCCTAACCTAGGTTTTGCTCCGAATATCGGGTCAGGTTTTGCCCCGAATATCGGACCCTTCAGTTTAAAGGAACGCACTAACCTGTCCAACCTTCATAGGAATTAATATATTTACCCCTTACCTAACCCTTACAGAATATATCTATTTAACCGCCCCTACCTCAAACCCTTAGGTCTCATCCAACGGAACTAGGCTTGGGCAACACAAAGGCATTGTGGCCAGAACAGTTTACACAGAAGAAAATCTTCATATTGTATTCCATTCTGATAGTTCAGTCAGTGGTAGAGGCTTCAGAGCTTACTTTATAGGTGAGTTTGAAGTTTTTAATTATTTTAAAATGGCCGCAACTGCTTTATCGAAGTTCGTTTTACTAAAACATACTTTTTTTTCAGAAACCAATCAAACTACGGCTTCTGGTAAGTATGGAAAGAATCTGTTTTGAAAAATAGTTGTAATATTTAACCACAATTTTATTGGCACAAAATTTATACAAATCCTGTTTTATCAAAAGTTTGTTTGAAATCCTAAAATCTTTATTTTAAAAAAGAATTTGTCCTAAAATATTGACAACTTCTTTTAGAACACTTTACTAGTGTCACAAAATATTTAAAACCCCTTTCTGAAATTTTGACAACTGTTATTTAAGTCAGTACAACTTCTCTAAAGTTTTAACAACTGTCATTAGATTTTGAGAGTTCTTGTAAATGTTACAACCCCTCTCTTACACAAACATCAACACAAATATTTTTTGGACCTGCCAAATAATGTAAATTTACCCTCTTATTTATTGGCAGAAATTTTAACCCTCTTGTATTGTCAATTTACCAACTTTTTATCGGCAGAAATTTATTAACCCATCTAACAATGTAACTTTACCCCATTTTATTTAAAGAAACATTAACCTAACTTGTAATGTAAATTTACCCCCTTTATTTTGGAAGAAATATTAACGCCCTACAATGTATTTTTACCCCATTTCATTGAAAGAAATATTAACCCGCCCTTCAAATGTAAATTTACCCCATTTTTTTGGCAGAAATGTTAACCCACCCTACAATGTAAATTTATCCCCTTTTTATTGGAAGAAATTTATTAACCCACCCAACAGTAACTTAACCCCCATTTTAATACCAAAAAAAATTTAAATTAACCTGCCTAACAACAAAACTTTACCCCCAGCCCCCTGTGGATTCGAAAAACAAGCGTGGGGTTACGAACAACCCCTCAATTCACCCAACTTCCCCGGGCAATACCCTTCCTCGGTCAACTGCCACTGGGCGATATCAGCTCGACCAGGGACGCAGGTTCTGCTCCGAATCTCGTCGTTTGCAACCGAATCCTGTTGCGACTCATTAAAGGTAAGAAGGAATGAACTTAATCTTATCGACTTAAGTTCGAATATACTTTAAACTGTTTAAAGCAGTGGTTCTCAATCTTTTTGACCTCGTGGCATACCCAAGACCAATTACGAACGCAAACGGGTGCACTTTGCATGGAAAGTCAAAACAATATGCTAAATACTCAAAACGTTGCAATGGAAAAGAACGAAATAGGCACTAACTATTTAGAAGTTTATGATCTATGCACCTTCTGTCGTAAATTTACGAAATGCAAGTGTGGCGCACCTAGCTAACCCTTTTAAGAAACACTGGTTTAAAGTGTTATGTATGGATTAGCTGTTAAACAAAATATGGGAGAAATCTCTGTAGAATGCGATACAAAAGAAAAGCATTGGAAAACTAAAACAAGCGGGTATAAATCCTTTACTGGAGAATTTCTTCTAAAGTTTTTCAACGATAACCGTGTATAAATCCTTAAATGTGGATTTATCTTGCAAGTTATCTGACGATAACCAGGGATAAATCCTTCAATGTGAATTTTTTCACAAGTTACCTAAATAAAACCATGAATAAATCAGAATTTTTCTCACCAGTTATCCAAAGATAACTGTGTATAATTTCTTCAATGTGGAATTATTTTACAAGTTATCTGACGATAACTGTTGACAAATCCTTCAATATGGATTTCCCTTACAAGTTATCCAATGATAACTGTGGATAAATACTTTAATATGGATTTCCTTCACAAGTTATCTTACGATAACCGTGTATAAATCCTTCAATGTGGATTTTCCTTACAAGTTATCTGACGATAAAAAATCCAATCATTAATAAACAATTTTTTTGCAATACTTCAAAATCTCTGACTTGCTTTTACCGTTTTAATTTGTCCAGGTGTTTGACGGTGACCTACAGTTGATTGACTTGAAAGGAACTCACAATAATCTAGAATATGTGTCGACAAACAGAACTCTGAATTTGTTATTTACGAGTGATGGGTCTGTTATTGGTGATGGCTTCCAGGCAACATTTATCGGTAAGTATTGTGTTTTTATGGAAGGGTGGTGTACAACATTTTGGTAAAATGTTTAGTGTTTTTACCGAATAGTTGTGTACTAGTAAGCTATGGTAAAAAGTTTGGTGTTTTTAGGAATAGTCGTGTAATAGCAACTTTTTGGTGAAAAGTTTTGTGTTTTTACGGAATAGTAGTGTAATAGCAACTTTTTGGTGAAAAGTTTTGTGTTTTTACGGTATAGTCGTGTAATAGCAACTTTTTGGTAAAAAGTTTTGTGTTTTTATGGAATAGTTGTGTACTAGAAACTTTATGGTAAAAAGTTTAGTTTGTGTTTTGAAATAGTTTATAACCTTTGGTGGAATTTCATTTTTATTTTTTCCATATCAATATTATAAAGGAGTAGATTTAGTGCATCGTCTTTTAGCCGGAAGGTTGTAGCTTCGAAACTGGTTGATACCATTTTTGGGCAATGCTAGCGAACATAAACCTAGTGGATTAATTGGTTAAAACAAAACTAAAAAAATGTCTTAATCATACACAACACACTGCAATGTTTCTGATAATGCAAATGGATGCATGAGATAATCTGACGATTGAACATGTGATGGCACCCCTTTTGTTTTACCACCAAGATAAAGTATGAATATTGTATCCAAGTTCATCAAATAATGCCAATTGTGTTGTAACTTTCAGAAACAGACCAATTGCCAATGGTGAACGCAACCCAACGTAAGTTACTTTGAATTTTATTTTAAACATCTATAAACAAAGAAAATTAAATAATGTACAGATCATATAGCCACGAGTTGTTTAGATTATTTGAATCCCCTAAAGTTTTAACCCCATACCCACCAAAAAGGGTCTTTTGTGTACTTACAATACAATAGCTATGTTAACCCAACTGTGGTTGCAAATTTGATGGTCATTTGTTAACAATTGTGGTTGTTCCTACTGTGTATGAAAGCGTATCAAATTCCAACTATCCCAAAGATAGATATTTTGTATCAGGTTCTTCAAGTATTGTATTTTCTACTTCGATCATGTTTTTAAAAATAAAAATATAAAATTAATATATAATGCATTTTATTTAAAAATAAATAAATAGCAAGTAACTGTCTTTTGATAAACAAATTAGTCATTAGATAAAATAACATCCTGACATTTTATAGATTTTGTTGTTTATATATGTTAAAGCATTACACAAACCAACTGACATGTTTAAGCATTACTAGAAATAACTTTATCCAATTTAGGCATTACATGAAGTGACTAAACTAAATTTGACTTCTTTAGCCACTACATGAAATGACTGATTTGTTTAGGTATTACATGAAATGACTGACTTGTTTAGGCATTACCTCCAATCCACAGCTGGGTCCAGGTGTGGTTTTAACGCGGACACCACACATACCAACGAAACCATCGTGTCGCCGGGCTGGCCGGGTAGTTACCCCAATCATGCCAGCTGCACGTGGGTGATCAGAGCCCCACGCAACCAAATTGTGTCTCTCTATATTGATCAATTCGAAACGGAGGGCTGTTGCGACATTTTAAGGGTGAGTATTAGGAGTGTTGGGGTTTATTTGTGCTTAGGGGTTGGTGTTGGAGCAAATGGGATACATAGGATAGGATAGGATATTCATCTTTATCCCTGTGAATGGGAAAACCAAGAGGGTTAACACACAGGCAATCGGCAGATCACCTCACGCCCATCGTCGGGTTACCGGAGCTATTGTATTGTGTTGTATATGATAGACACGTTCCTTCAATTTGGTAGAACCCATTAATCCGCTGGATTCAGGCAATGTCCGTAAAGTGCCTTGCCCAAGGACACAACCCACTAGCTAGCGACCAGTTTCGCACCTGCAACCTTTCAATTAAAAGGCGACGCACTTAACCGTTAGAACAACGGGCCGGACAAACATATTCATCCATCTCTGCGCAACTATTTTCCTTTCATGTGTCATGATATGTTTTGCCTTTTACCATTTATCCAATTGATTAGTCTGGTAGGATAGTGCATCTTCCTTCAGTAGAAGGTTTGCATGTTGAAACTGACCTGACCGCCAGCTAGTTGGTTGTGTCCTTGGGGCAAGCCACAGAAGCGGATATTGCCTGAACCCAGTGGAATAATGGGTTTTACTAAATTGAAAGAACGAGTGAATCATGCCTAATACACTTAAATAGCTCCGGTAACCCGACGATGGGCGCGAAGTGATCTGACGATTGCCCGTGTGTTAACCCCCTTAGTTTTTCCAATTCACAGGGATAAACATGAATATAATATCCTATCATAGCAGAAATTGATCAAACTAAACCGAACCGTTTTGCGCAACATTCTAACATTACTGCGCAACCATATGTACTTAGAAGTGGGCTATTTTTCCCAAGATATGGTCTATTTGTAGTTATGGATAGGCTATTTTTACTTAAAAATTAGTTTTGGCAAGATTACCGTATTGCGCAACATTCTAACATTATTGCGCAACCACAGATCAGAGAGGGCAGCGGCGGCACGGCATCGGGCAGTGGCCAAGTGGGCCGAGTGTTCCATTCTACATCCAATATGATGACGATCGAATTCACTAGCGATTCTGGGGTTCAAGGAGCTGGTTTTCGACTGCTTTATTCTTGTAAGATTACCAAGAATCGTAGTTTTTACAAAATAGTATATTCACGTTAAAGGATAGGATAGGATAGGATATTCATCTTTATCCCCGAGAATGGGAAAACCAAGGGGGTTATCACACAAGCAATCGTCAGATCACCTCGCGCCCATCGTCGGGTTACCTGAGCTATTGCAGTGTGTTGTATATTAAGTGCCTTGCCCAATGACACAACCGACTAGCTAGCTACCAGTTTCGCACCTGCAACCTTTTGATTGAAAGGCGACGCACTTAACCGTTAGACCAACGGGCCGGACGACGGCAGTGGAGTGCATCATCTTTAACCCGGCAGGTTGTAGTATTTTTTAAAACTGGTGTAACGAGACTAATCTGTGGAACTAATACCGGAGCTATTGCAGTGTATGGGATATGATTAGGAGGTTTTTGCAGTTAAGGATCAATTAACCCATTTAAACCACTGCAATCAGCAAATAACACTAAGCGACTCACCTAAGATCGCAAACAACTTAGCACCTGGTTTCAATCCCAAAACCTTTTAATCAAATGCATTCCCATTAACTGACAAAGCGATGCCAATAAATAGCTCTGTGGCATATAAGACCATATAGTTTTGAAATTGATTTTGTTTTTTTATGACATTGTCACTACTAATCATAGAGGTATGCCCTTTTTCACATAACAATTGATAAATTTATGTTTTACTTTCAGCCTCCGATCGCTTGGAACCAGAAGGTATTTATTTGCATTTGGTATTTTTGACTTTATAATCTGTTACGTGAATTTTCTATTTACCCACATTTATTGTCTGAAAAACTTCTAATATTTAAGTTGTCGGAGCTATTACAGTGTGTGGTTGGTTTGTCATTTATATTCTGGTGGATAGGAAATTTGTTATTTAAGGATTTATCCAAAGTTATACCCAGACATCTTATGTCTTTTTTTGTTCTGTGTGTGGGTGGTATGCATGTTTGTTGGTAAGGTAATTGGTAAGAACGGTTATACAATCAGGGTGAAACTTTCAGTAATTTAACTGACATGTTAATAGATTGACTCGCATTTTAATTTTAACCAAAAAACACAGAATTCTAGCTCCCGGGGAGATTATCCCACAGTCATCAAATTACCATACAAACTGGCATGGACTTACACATAATCTTTAATATGGGTTTCTTTCTAATCCAAAGGGATTACAATTCATTTCACTCCATTTGTTGTTTTTTTGCCTCACACTGATAATCGGCATGTCCGCTCGTTAGGTCACTGGACTCATTTCACATTCCATCATTACAAACAAACCAACTAATTCCCAACAGCTTCGTGTGGCAGCCACCTCAACGCCACTAAAACCATACAAACCCTCTCCTCCTCAAATTTCCCTCAAAATTACAACAATGCGGAGGATTGCAGGTGGACGATATCCGCCAGACCTGGGAAGCAAGTGGCCTTTAACATTCTGGAACTTTCCACGGAAATGTGCTGCGATTATCTGCGGGTGAGTTTGATATTTCAGTGTGTGCAGTTATTCAACATGGCTAGGATAGGATATTCATGTTTATCCCCGTGAATTGAAAACCCAGGGGGGTTAACACATGGGCAATCATTAAATTACCTCTTGCCCACCGTCGGGTTACCGTAGCTATTGCAGTATGTTGTATATGATACACATGGTCCATTAATTTGGTAGAACCCACTATTCCGCTGGGTTCAGGCAATGTCCGTTAAATGCCTTACCCAAGGGCACAACCGACTAGCTAGCGACCGGCTTCGAACCTGAAACCTTTTGGTAGAAAGATGTCACACTAAACCACCAGACTAACTGGTCGAACAGGATAATCATATCCTATCCAAACTAAAAATAGTTTTAATAAACCCCATACAATGCAGATATCAGACATAGAAAATGGACGCATTGAGTTCGTAAAAGGAAACATTTCGTCGAGGACTTTTGTATCCACTGGGGGATCACTCAACCTATATTTCCATTCGGATGCCAGTGTTAGTGGAAGAGGCTTTACAGCTACCTACCATGGTATGTTGGCTGTTGTGGGCTGGATTGTGTAGGCTTATTTATGTTATAAGTCACTGTGATTTTGATGAATAATTAAGTTGGTTAATTAATGCATGTTATGAATAACTACTAATCATTTAATGTAATGGTCAAATAAATCAGTCATTTCATGTAATGTCTAAATAAGTCCGTTATTTTATGTAATGTCTAAATACGTCCGTTATTTTATGTAATGCCTAAACAAGTCAGTCATTTTATGTAATGCCTAAACAAGTCAGTCTTTTTATGTAATGCCTAAACAAGTCAGTCATTTCATGTAATACCTAAATAAGTCCGTTATTTTATGTAATGTCTAAACAAGTCAGTCATTTTATGTAATGCCTAAACAAGTCAGTCATTTTATGTAATGCCTAAACAAGTCAGTCATTTTATGTAATGCCTAAACAAGTCAGTCATTTCATGTAATACCTAAATAAGTCCATTATTTTATGTAATGTCTAAATTACGTCCGTTATTTTTATGTAATGCCTAAACAAGTCAGTCATTTTATGTAATGCCTAAACAAGTCAGTCATTTTATGTAATGCCTAAACAAGTCGGTCGTTTTATGTAACAAGTCATACATTTTATGTAATGCCTAAACAAGTCAGTCATTTTATCTAATGCCTAAACAAGTCTGTTAATAAGTAAGTTGGTATTTTTTTTATAATCCCCCATTTTTATTCCCAGAAATTGATGATATTCCCACTACAACCACCCCAAGTACGCCATTGGGTAAGTGCTTATCTACCTTAACAGTTTGGGTGTAAAAATAAACCACACTGTAATAGCTGTGCTTATTCTATTTATTATACGAAACTAGGCTTTAAAACGAAGATATTTTCTATATTCCCATGTGTAATACTTTTTATTCAAAAATTCTCCATTTTCGTAGTATAAAAAAATACATTCATTTATCCATTGGTTTAAACAAACAATCAAAATGTATTTCATACACAAAACATTGCAATAGCTGTGGTAACATGACTATTGGCATGGAGTAGTTTGAGCTTTACCCTTTATATTATATTATTATATTAAGCCATGTTTGACCAAATAGATTGGTGGATTAGTTTGTCACCTTTCAGCTGAAAGGGTGCAGTTTTAAAATTGATTTATTTCTATTCAACTGTTTTCTTATTTAAGGAACTTAGTGGACATTACCTGACCCAGCCGATTAAAATATCATACTAAAACTGAAAAAACGTCTTAACTTAACACAGTGAAATAGATTTGGATAACCCGGCGGTGGACGCGAGGTAATCTGATGATTGGCCTTGTGTTAACCCACTCAAATTTCCCATTCACAGAGATAAACATGAATATCCTATCCTATAATGTATTATTTATTATCCTACTTACGGGGATAGACATGGTATTTAATTCTATCCTTACCATCTGCAGCTCCATGTGGGTTTACCAAACAAGCCACTAATGTAAGCCAAGCCATCTATTCCCCTGGATACCCTCAAACTTACTCCAATAATATTGGTGAGTTCAATTACATTGTTAAGGGCAGATATATGGAATATAGGTGTGCTAATATTATAATATTATACGCCTTAATAACATTGCTTAAATGTGTATTGAATTTTATCTGGGTGTTTTGCTGAATAGTTTGATGGTTTTGTGTCTCCTTTCATCCAAAAGATTAAGGGTTTAAAACTGGTTGCTAGCTGGTCAATTGTGTCCTTATGAACGGACGCCGCCATTATGGTACTTATTGGACATTTTCTGAACACACTGGATTAGTGGGTTTAACTTAAAATAACTAAAAAGGAACGTCTCAATCATATACAACAGCCCGCAGTAGCTGAGATAACTAGACAGTGAGCATGAGGTGATTTGATGATTACCAGTGTAATATCGCCTATTGCGTTTTCCCAATTACGGTAATAAAACATGAATGTGCTATCCTATCTCGTTAATATGTAAAATGCACCAAAAACAGGTCACTAGTCTTGACCTATTTCTTTTCGAATGGTCCATTAAAGTCAGCAGAAACCAGCTAAGTGGATAGGGTATAGATCGAACCTACAACCTATCCAGTATGGATATTGTGCTTAAACCTTCACACTACACAAGCTAGGAAACTCAACAGAAATTACATGTTTCACCAGATTGCGTGTGGACGCTTACGGCACAACCAGGGAAATTCGTTCGACTGAATATCGGAAACTTCTCAACTGAAAGTTGCTGTGATTCGTTGACTGTAAGTTGATGACCTTTTATTTTTACTGAATTTACTGAATATTATTTACCATTCATTACTGAATTATGTCATATTGGCTCTTGTTTATTTAATTCAAACTCATTCATATCTCGTTCGTATACATTTTGCTACATTTTTCTCTTGTTTATATGCTTTTAAATTGTTATTAAGATTTGGTATTTTCTAAGGATATAAACTGTGGTTTTCTTGCAAATTTCTAGAAGAATTTCTAAAAAATCAACATTATACAAATATGAAATCCCACTAGTTAAATAATTAGATGTTTTGTTGGTATTTGTTTGGTAATACTACATAGAATAAGATGTTCATGTTTTATTTTTACAAATAGAAGAATGCAAATAGTGTTATCAATTTTGCCCTGCATTTATACTGTCAAAATATTGTTTTTATTCATTACTTCACTTGGTTTGGTGAAATATTTAAACACCTTTTATGAAAAAAATAAACTAACGGAAGAAGAATCATACACAATCAATATTAATAAAAAAATAATAATAAGTATTCCGGTCAATAAAGAAAAGAAAATTCTAGTCAATAAAAAAGAAATAATAGGTATTCTGGTTAATAAAAAATTAACAAATTCTGGTCAATAAAAAATAAAATGTTCCTGTCAATAATAAAATAAAAATTTCTAGTCAATAAAAATTCTTGTATAAATAAAAATCAACCACTAACATTCCAGATCACCAGTGAAACAGTGGAGCTAGCTCAGTTGAAAGGTCTTCAACCAGCCCAAGAATTTTATTCCACTGGACCCTCCCTGATACTCACCTTCCACTCTGATAGAAGTGGAGTTGGCCCTGGTTTCACTGGGTCATTCATTGGTGAGTTAAATCCAATTTTTTCGTCTTTCTTTAGTCGCCCGTAATTTTTACTGTACAATTGAGGTGTACTTCTTGACTGATTTCTTTGGTTTACTCAAAATTACAGGATGGAATAAGTACACTCAAATGTGTTTGAATGTACATTTAAGTGCATTTATTCCATCTTGTAATTTTGAGTATACATGTTTTTGTAATTGGTGCGTTAAACGCAATTTTTCGTGTTTTTTTGGTTGGCTGGTGAGTTTAACTTTTGAGTGTGTATGTTTTCGTTATGTCATTACTGGTCATGCTTTAGCGCACCCTTTTTCGGCTTGAAATATATCTGTTTCAACTTTGTTTATTCTTTTATATAGGTTTGGCATACTCTATATTTATTTATTTATTTCCTTTTTGTAATGACATGTTTTAACGACTGTTTGTTTTGCCGTGATTTTCCTTATTTGCCATTATATAATACTGTAACAAAAAATGAATAAACTAAAACTAAACTAAAATTTTCCTAACCATCAGCTTTTCCTAACCCATTTTATTTTCACACAGAGTCAGACATATCCCCAACCATCCAGCCTGAGAGTAAGTTGAAAAATAAATATTTTAGAATAACATAAAATGAGTGGTTTATCATGAATTACTTGGCGGCCTTGTCCTCTATATCCATGTAATTATCCTTTTTTTAATTTTATCCTCTTTTTAAATGACATGTTTTAATAACTTTTTGTTTTGCTGACTTTTCCTGTACCTGCGTCGTGTGTTTTGATTAGTTTACATTTTTTTATACTGGGGCAAAAGTGACTGACTTGTTTGGGTATTACATAAAATGACTAACTTGTTTAGGCAATACATAAAACCTCTAAATTTTTTCTAAAGTTTCATGATTTGACTCCTTTTTCCCAGCTGGGTGTGGGTTCACCCGCAACGCAACTGGTGAGGTTGAATATATTACGTCCCCCAATTTCCCCGGCAATTATGAAGGCTCGGATAACTGTGAGTGGGTCATTCGCGCACCACCGAATATGCAAATTAGGCTTCTAGTAATTGAGTTGGAAACGGAGAACTGTTGCGATCGTGTGGTGGTGAGTATTTGGGGGACAAGTTTGCCTTAAAATAATTTTTAATTTTTAATATCTTCGCTTGACCCCATTTAAATATTTAGTGATTTTTATTTTATTTTATTTTTTTAAATTAAATTCTGATTGTAAGATTACCTCACGCTTGCTGAAGATAATTAAAATATTTTATTTATTTTTAAATTTATCATAGGATTACCGGAGCTATTGCAGTGTGTAGTGTATGATTGAGGTGTTGTTTTATGTTTAGTAGAACCCAATAATAAACTGGGCTGAGGGGAATATATTAAAAAGTGATTATTTTTAAGATAGTTTTAGATAAACAAGTCTTTCTCAAAGCAACTCAAAATAAAAATAACTAAAAACAGGTGCTGGATGGCGATAGAGAGCTTGGAGATATGCGGGGTGAAACTTCAAATCGGGAATTCACCACAACAAATGGGGTGATGACGGTGAAGTTCTTGTCCGATTCCTCTGTCCATCGCAGGGGATTTAGAGCTTCTTACTCAGGTGAGGAGGGTTATCACCTATATGATGGTGGGATCGAAATGCTTAATGATTTTTTCCTCGTGTATGGCGGATATTGCCAAGTGGATTGTTAGGTTTAAAAAATACTGCGATGGTATTTTAAAGTGGTGGAATCGAAAAATCGAAACCAGCCGCTTGCTAATTGATTTTGTCATGTTTATGGCGGATTTTGCTTGGACTTAGTGGATTATTGGGTTAAAGCAATACTGCGATGTGGTTTCAGGGTGGTGGAATCGAAACCAAACACTTGCTTATTAATTCTGTTCTTG
The DNA here is from genome assembly GCA_000149265.1 of Ciona savignyi. Taxonomy (NCBI): domain Eukaryota; kingdom Metazoa; phylum Chordata; class Ascidiacea; order Phlebobranchia; family Cionidae; genus Ciona; species Ciona savignyi. The sequence goes on from CH003181.1 coordinate 183,059, forward strand.
TGTATGGCGGGTATTGCTTAACCCAGTGGATTATTGGGTTGAAGCAATAATGCGATGTGGTTTTAGGGTGATGACATCGAACCCAGACGCTTGCTTGTTGATTCTGTTCTTGTGTATTACTTAACCCCAGTGGATTATTGGGTCAAAGAAATACTGTAGTTATGTATTGTACGCACAGCACTAGTTCCAGTAATCCAACAATGGGCGTGAAATATTACACTACGACCGATTAGCTTGGTGGGATTTGGGGTGGACATTGCCTGAACCCAGTAGAATGATGGGCTCTACTAAATTGAAGAAACGTGTGTATCATACACAAAACACTGCAATAGCTCCGGTAACCCGACGGTGATCTGACGATTACCCATGTGTTAACCCCTGTTGCGTTTTTAGTCTAGAGGGTAAACATCAATGTCTTATTTTATACATTGAACTGTATATTTACTGCATCTGCTATGGTAATCCAGTAGTGGACATCAGGTAACATACAATTATCCATGTTATAACGCTCGATGCGTTTTCCCGCTTTCACAAATAAGCATTTAAGCATTCTTAAATTAAAACAAAAAAATTAATTTCGTAATTTCATTTTTTCCAGCGATTCCTACAGTACTAACGACCACCCCAGGTGAATAAAACATTTTTTAATGTTGTTTTGTGTGATGTCTTTGATGTTATTTTTGTTGATTTTGAATAGCTTGATGGGTTAGTGCATTCATTGGTCTTTCAAGTAAAAGGTTGCAGGATCGAAACTGGCCGCTAGCTATCTTGTTGTGTCATTGGATAGGGCAAGTAGTGGACATTGCTTAAGCACACTGAATTAACAGGTTGTAGTTAATATAAAATAACTACTTAATCTTATACAACAAACTGCAATAGCTTCAGTTACCTAACGATAGGCGCAAAATATGCTTTTTATCTCCCAAGTATTTGTTTATTGTGTAATTATTATTTTAATAACGACTTTTGTTTACCCATTCCTGGGGACAAACGTTATTTTAAAATGTATTTTTTTACAACATTTTTATTTTGTTTCAGATCCCGAGACTACAGGTAAGTTTAAATTGCCTCTGTATGAACAAAACAAATATACAGCAATCCCCTCAAAAAATTGGCCTAAGAAAAATTTAATTTGATTAATTTTGACTTATATGTAAAATTATAAGAATCCCTGTTTCCTAAAAAAATACCCTTCGCCAATAATAATGCATGGTGTCACAATACATTGTGAAATACGTAGTGGGGTATAATTGTTTTATAAAAAATTGAACAGTAAACAAGATAAAGTAGATAAAACACTCCAGTATTTAATAACATTTGAGCAACTAGTTGTGAGGTTTATATGCAAGGCAGCAGTATCTGCGTTGTTTAAGAGCTAAACTGGTGTCATATAGGCCATGCGGACCTAAGTACATGATTCGCGGAACTATTGGAACGATTAGAGCCCCAATAACCCCCTATACCTAGAATTCCTCATACCAAAAATCTTTCCCCATACCTGTCCTACAATATCAAGGGGCATGTGAAAATATAAGAACCCCTATAACCTAGAAATTACTGCGACCTACTATATTAAGTGCCATGTGAAAAGACAACTATAATCTAGAAATTACACTGGCCTACCGTATTAGAGCCATGTGAAAATATAAGACAACTATAACCTAAAAAGTACATGGGTCTACCATATTAAGGGGCATGTGAAAATATAAGAACCCCTATAACCTAGAAATTACCATAGCCTACCGTATTAAGGGGCATGTGTAAATATAAGAACCCCTATAACCTAGAAATTACCATAGCCTACCGTATTAAGGGGCATGTGTAAATATAAGAACCCCTATAACCTAGAAATTACCATAGCCTACCGTATTAAGGGGCATGTGTAAATATAAGAACCCCTATAACCTAA
>CH003181.1:247425-266872 GCA_000149265.1 Ciona savignyi
TTATTCAAATTAGAATGATTTAGAATTTTTTTTTTATTCTTAAAATTGGAATAAAGTGCTCATAGTGAAGCAAGACAAGTTTTATTTATATAATTTTGATTCGAAATCAGAAAGTGGTAAAATTTAGTTAACTGTAATGATGATTATAAATAAAAATTACAAATAGTTCATCAAACATACATAAAATTCTATTTTTCTTTATCAAATTAGTTTAAAAATTAATATTGGTTAATTTAATATTTCAGGTTTAAAATTCTAGAATTGATGCTAAACAAAACTAATTGTGACAACCTTACACAAAAAAAATAAATAAATAAAATAAATAAACCCAATTAGAAAAATAAACCCAACAATAGTAATGTGGAAAAATAAAAAAATAGGTTCGGGATCATTTTTCCCTTAACTTTTTAACAATTAGAAAAAAATTGGATAAAACACAACCGTTCATTTATTAGTCAAGTTTAACTGACCGATAAGCTTTGTAGGTAGGTTAGTGCGTCACATTTCAGCGGAAGGGTTGCAGATTTAAAATAGGTCTCTAGCTAGTTGGTTGTATCTTTGGGAAAGGCACTTAAAAGATATTGCCTGAACCCAGTGAACTAATAAGTTCTATCGAATTAAAGGAAATTCTTTATCATACACAACACACTGCAATAGCTCCAGTAACCCGACGGTGAGCGTGAGATGATCTGACGATTGCTCGTGTGTTAATCCTCTTGGTTTTCCCATCTACATGGATAAACATGAATATTCAATATCATATAAATTCCTGCACAAAGTAATCTTATCTCACCCTTTGAGGGCTGGACATCTCCTTTGACGAATTTAAACTTCTCATACGAGGAGACAGGGGTAAACCCCATTCACCCTTAATCGACCCATAATTCCCTTGATCCGACGATAATTCTGTAACGTTTAAGTTCTCTTGGGTGCTTTCGGAGTTAGGTCGAATGTTCGCTTTAAAGTTTCGGTAATCGATTTTTCCATTATCATCTCGTTGGGGAAAATTTCCGGAGCTAAAGGACCTAGTGGTCCTAGGATCGAAACCCTTTCTCGGCGATTGGAACGAATTTGAAGAATAAAACGAGTTTTCGTAGGGGTCCGGTTGCAGGAGGGTAAAGTCGTCAGATTTAGATGAACGAGGCTTTCCGTAAGAAGCCATGCTCTCAGCATCCGATCCCAACATCAGTTCTTCCATTGTTAATGCAGGGGGGAGGTTGTCATCTTCCAGTGTCAACTCTCTGCGACAATTTGAAATAGTTCATTATTAATATATCATGTAGTGTAACGAACAAATTCATGTTTCCAGCATTTTCATTTTAGGTTTTAAAGGTAAATTACTCTCTGTGAATTTTGCTTATATTTCAATGTTGTTGTGAAAATAGTTCAGATATATTGCATGGACTTTATTATAAATACAATTGGAATAATGATGTGTTGTATTTGCATTTATCTAGTATAATTATGATCTCCCTTCTAATATAAAGTGAACCCTACCTATATTTAAACCTTTCATTGCATATAGTTACTTGTAGTGTTATGCTTTTTAATAGCAGGGGTCATTGATAATTCTTTGCGTTTTGTGAGTCTTCTATACTTATTTTTGTCCATAATGTTTATTCCAATACTTAAATTCACCGTTTTGATTTAAAATATTTAACAACATTTCAATCCATTGTGGCAAATAACATCAAACAAGTTATATTCAAAACTTCCTATATATTACTTCCGTGGCATATAGACAAGCACTCTATAGACATAAACACATTAATACATCCTCAACGACTTGTTTGGACATCTCACTTGTGGTATAACCGTTCTTAAGATTAATCCATGTATCGTCTAAAACTCCAAGAGTTACAAAACCAATGTTTTATTCACAAAAAGAAACAACTTATGCCTAATTTACACAATTTGATTGGGCTGTGTTTTTTAACATGTGTTTTTTCATCGGGGAAACAAAAAATAAACACAACAAACTATTAAATTTAACCCTATGTAAATAGTGAGTGACATCCATACTAACTATTCTGTCTGGTTACAATCAACATTCAATCACAATCAAAAATTTTAACCCTTACATCAACGCATTCAACAATACATGAACATCAAAGAATAAAAATTTTGTTTAGCTTTTAAATACTTTTTAATTGTCTTGCAAAAATAGGATAAGTTATACTTATACTTATCCTAGGAACATGGGCTGTTAATAGAGAAAAATCTGCCAGAAAACCATGAACAAACAGTTAATAGTATGCTGTAATGTCAGGCATGTGCAACATACGCCCGGTGAAGGATTTGACCTGCTCATAGACTGTATTTAACCATACCATGTAATGTGGCCCTTGTATTAGGGTATAAATAAGTGGTTAATATACTGAATAGCAACATATATAGGTAACATACTGCCCGTGAAGCCCGCAAACTGTATCTAAATACACCATGTACTTAAGATATTGAATACTATTCATGTTATAATCCGGCCAAAAAAGAACTTCATTTTCCCAAATTTGGCACGCCGACTATAGAAATTGCCCACCACTGCTGTATGTGATAAGTAATATTTAATGGAGGTTATTTCAGTTTGCAATTCAGTTTCTTTCTACTGAAAACTGCACTTTGATTAAAATCCAGGAAAACTGTTTGTTTACAATACATGAATCTGCATGATCAAATGTAAATTTGATGAAGAAGTGTATTTCTAAGTACACTTTCATAGATTCTAAGAGCAGGCAATGGCAGGTATAAAAGCAAGCCAGTGCAAGGGAAAATATCTTAGTTTTCAGCAAAGAATTTCAGTACAGAATGGATCGCAAAGTACTGCTCGTTCTCTTCTTGGTTCTTATGGTCTTAATTGACCAGGTAAGCGCGAAGTGCCATGCTAGGCGCAGACGCAGACGCCACCACCATCATGGCCATCATGGGCATCACGGGCATCACGGGCACCACGGGCACCACGGCCATCACGGCCACCATGGGTGCCATGGCCGCCGCCGTCACTCATATTATGATGAAGAAGAAGAAAGGTAAGGATACTTCATTAAAGACTAAAAATACAACGATTTTAATTAATCGATTCCTTTTTTTTCAGTCTAGATAATGAAGAAAACGAGACAAATGGTAAATTTAAATATGATCAACCTAACATTAGCTAGGTTTGTCTAATGTTTTTAATCCAATACAGATGAAAATGTGGAAGATGTAGAAGCAGAAGAATAGAACTTGAACTGGTAATCTTTAATGATGTATAAATAAAAGTAGCTAATATACCCGCAGATAGGTCGTGCCACCGCACTATTAGTTTTGAGTTAAAATTTTAATTTAGAGTTGACTTCTGCATAAGTCGCACTGAAAATCTAGTGATTTAAAAGGCCTTTTTCCTAGCTTTTTTGCATTGATAACTTCCTATTTTTTGTAGGGCTTAATATAATCAAAATAAGTTTATGTGAGCGATAAAAAGTGCATGTACACAAGTGCAGACCATAAGATTTTCATGAATAACTTGCAATAACCGAAAATTTTTAATTTTGTTCCGACTTGGTGGCGATTTGCACTTATGTCAAGCGGATTGGTCGCACCTATATTTTTTTATGGCGTGATTGACTCAATAACAACCAACCACTAAAAAAGAATCCACTGACCAACTTGTTTTTATTTTTTAGGCCGATTTTCACACAAAGATGAATGGATCAATCATTTATTTGGAATTATCAACCTGCATAAAAAATTAATAAAAAATGCATCAGAAATATTTGCTGTGTTATTTGCACAAAGTTTGTGAAATTGGTGGCCTGGTAAAACTCGCTTGCTAATAAACGTTAGGAAAATACTCCCACTCGTACACAAACAAAAGAGAAAGAACTAAACATAAAACTGTCATTTTATACAGCTTTATTTTATTGCCGGATGTAGAAATAATGTGAGGTTGGCACTTTTCAAAAACGGAAGCGGATTTCCGATAATCTAGTGGAATTTATAAATACCGTTTTCATATACTATTTAACATGCCATAAGCCGAATGATGTTGACAAGTTCACAGGTTTAAAATGTAAACCTTATTCAATTAGGAGCAACATTAAAAGGAGGGAAGGAGGGTAACTACTCACTAAAATTACGAAAACTATTTTAACCCTGCCCAAAACACTAATCTCAACCCCAGAACTAACCCTAACTCCAACGCCATTTTTCAAACTCTAATGCCCTAATCTTTATTTTAATGTGCAGTTTCCCTTTTTTCCGCTTTCCCACCTTTTAGTTTTCCCATTCGATTAATAATAGGAGAAGTGCGCGGATTAGTAATGGCATTGGAAAGTGAGAAAGATGACTTAGCGAACTAGTGACGCCCAGATAATAATAAAACCAAAAACTGAAACAAAATGGGGAGGGTCGATTGGCTAAACAACACAGCTGACAAATATTTTTAAATATTTCTAATTTACACATTCGGATAGAGCACTAGTAGTCGCCAAGCAGCCGGAGGGTTTCGGGTAAAAACAAAGGGTAGCCTAGAGAATGACGAAAATCGCTTCTTACTACCGGTTTGGTAGAAAGGCCTTTTAGACAACTACCACAAGATTAAAAACCAAGGCCATTTATTTCTGTGCGACGCCTTGTTTGTTGCCTATCATGTTAAAGCTACCAGACGTTAAAGCTTATCTGGAAATGGTAGAAGACTTCGTATAATTTAACTTGCTAATCCGCAAACAACATACACTTTGGATAAGTTATAACATAGGATGTAAGGTAACCATGTCACTTGTTAGTTTCAGTCAGAAAATATAGATATCAAGTTTAGATAAGTATCTTGGGAACCGATTAGTTTCTGCTTGAAACAAACGTTGTACACTTTGTATAATATATACCAAGAGTAATTCGGTAACCAGGTAAACTGTTTCTGCATGAGGAAACTTAAATCGTAGAGTCAAAATGAGTTTAAAAAATAATGGAGGCTAACATGTGGTTGACACTCTCTAGTTACTAATTGTTATTAAATTGTGTAATTTATTTAACTGAAAGAAGCAATATTAAAAATAATGGTAACAAAATGATCTTTTGTGCTGAAATAGACCTGAACTTAGAAATGAAAAACTCCAACCTTCATATATATATATATATATATATATATATATATATACAGGCACTAAAACAAATAGGGTGAAAACTGCAAATCAAATCTCAAAACAAAAAAAAGTGATGGGGATACTACTTAAACAGGAAGGCACCTAAAAAACAAGTTATCTAGTTTAATGTAGTCTTCATTACAAAAAATTGACAAAAAGAGAAACAGAGCTACAGGTCTACACAAACACAAAAAGTTATTTATGTAAAGTTTTATTTTATTTCTATGTGGTGGGTTTAAATTTCTTGCATTTTTAGACACTCGCCGATTTTCCGTTATTGCATTGTTTCGTTGAATATTTGATTGCCTGATTTTCTGTATATTTGGTTGTACCTTTTCGCTTTAAGCGAATAGTTATGTGAGTTATACAGTTGTGCAGTTGCGAGTTGTGTAGTTGCATTGTGGCGGTCAAGGATATAATCACAGCAACATTGAAAATAAATTGGACTAAAACACTACATTTAATAGCACAAACTAGTTGTGACTATTTTTATCACACAAGAATATGTGTTGTAACATGGCCAACGTCTGATTACCCTACACGCACCGTCAAGTTAAGTAAGCAATTGCAGTGTGTTGTATTTACAATTTTAGTGTAACCTATCAATCGACAGGGTTCAGACAATATCCGCTAGCGTATATAATAGTTTTTTGTTTATTTACAGAAAAGTTGTTACTAAAGTACACATAATAGACAATAAAAAACCCTAATTCAATTTATTTTAGTGTTGGACTGGCGTACACATAAGGATGCACAATATAGAATTTCGAATCTTTGAGATTCGAATCTCTAGGGATTCGAATCTTTACAAGCAATTTAATGAGAATAGTTAGGATTCGAAATTAAAAACTTAAAATATTGGCTGCGATCCAACGCTCAAGAACACGCGTGATGCCGATTATGCAGACGTCAGCGCATCGTTTCAGCAAGCGTGCGACAGTGGATAACAATGATAAGAAACTTTTGGTGAATCGTCATTGAAGTAAATTCGTAATCTCAAAATTGTAAAATGGCTTCTTCATTCGTATGTAATACCCGTAATGCGTTTCTCCATACTGAAAGTGCATCTATCGTGCGAAAGCGTCCAAACATTTTCTAAAGCGGTAGCTCGGAAATACAACTTGCATTAAAGCACAACAACATTATCTTATCAGTTGTCCCATACACGTGCATCGTGGACAGACGCGCTTAAAACGAACGCACGCACAAAGAAAGTAGGTCACGTTCGCCAGGCTGTAATCAGGTGGTTTATCGCACCTTTAAATATGACGCAATTATTCCAAAGGCGGAAGAGTTGTTTACAGGCTAAACACGTTAGTATTTGCAATATATATTTCATTTAAACAAATATGTTTTCAATAAACACAATGAATGATATCCTATGTATTCAATTTAATGATATCCTATGTGTTTTTAGTTAGGTGATTTTGCAGTGATTAATTTATTATTTTTTTACCGAGGTATAACTGTGTTAAATAGTAAATTAATGTTTAATTGTGCAAGGGCATTAATAGCTAGTCTTGACACCAAACTGGTGAAATAAAAATTGTCTGGTGTTTGGGAGCATTTTTCTCAGCCATTCATTTCAACAACCTACTAGACTATTATCCTCCCTCATGGCAGATAGTGTTTAGAGATGTTACATATGATTAAAAAAAAGGAATGGTAAAATATTGTTGGACTACATAAATTGCTTTCATCACAGTTTAAAAGAATAAGGCTAATTCACTATAAATGAGAAAATATATGCACAGCATAGCAAATTTAAATACATGGTAAAACATTCTAGAATAGGATTCGAAATTCTAGATTCGAAATGTATTATTCTAGAATATTCTAGAATACCTAACTATCCTATATTGTGCATCCCTACGTACACAGGAAAGGCAGTAACTCCAAATAAAATTAAAACTTTTCTAATTTATAAGTCAAGGAGACACCGATAAAACACGGTACCTATAAATACTACAGGACCGCTTGGATCGCATGAATCGCTTGGAACGCTTAGTATACTTCTTAATTACAAAAGACACGATATTAATGTTCGGGTTGGGGTTAAAGTTAGTTCTGGGGTTGAGATTAGTGTTTGGAACAAGAATAAAATTACTTTCTATAGCAATCTAAGTGATCCAGGCGATCCAAGCGGTCTTGTAGTATTTAGAGGCACCCGATAAAACCCAGGGGTTAACTAGTCTTGGTGACCCTTTAAAAAATGTTTAATTATCTTTATCAAAGTTAAACAACTGTACCGGTTACACATACCTTTGTGAAAGTTCTTCTAAATTTTGAAGAGAAAGTTCGGTCCGTGATAGTTTTTCTCTTAGTTCTTCGACATTTCGCGACATTTCCACCACATTTATGTCATTCTGACTTCTTTCTGACATTTTCTAGCCGGTACGATGCATTTTACGTTTAAAATGAAAACGAATAAACAGATTTTTCGACAGAAAAACAGATTTTTTTGATAACAATTTGAGAAAATATTTTGAATTTGGCGAATTGTTTACATTAAACATGCGGAATTACTCGAGCGTGGAATTTCGGTAAGCTCTTTAACCCGAGTTCCAAATCAAGTGTTTAGTGACTCAGGTTAAAATGCAAAATTTGGAACAGTCGTGTCCGTGTGGCCGAATGGTTAACACGACCGATACATATACCGAACGTCTGAACTACATACAAACAGTCTTAGAAACGGATCAATAATGGTTTTAAAACTAAGCTCGGGCGTTGTAAAAGGTTTGGATATTCATGTTTATCCCTGTGAATGAGGAAACGAAAGTGACGCTAACACACGGGAAATCGTCAGATCACCTCGCGACCACCGTCGTATTACCGGAGCTATTGTAGACTGCAGTGTGTTGTGTATGATTAAGAAGTTTCTTTAATTTGGTGGAACCCATTACTCCACTAGGTTCAGTTCCGTTAAGTGCCTTGCTCAATGACAAAACGACTCGCTAGGAACCTAAAACCCTTGGCAGAAAGTCGACGTACTTATCCACTGAGCTAATCGGTAGGACGAAGTAATATTCCATTAGTTATTACCCCGTGTCGACAGTCAAGTTAAAAGATTCTTTTAACCGAACTAAATTATAAACCCACGGTGATCTCGTTACTAACAAGATATTTTATAGAAATCAGTTTATGAATGGGTGGCATTAACCAGATGAACGCGATCGAGATGAGGCGGTTTTGTAAGCTTTTTTTGAATTTTGCCATATGCTTTTCATCTAACGGTGGGATGATTTCTTAAAATAAAAAGAATATGATATTCACATGTATCCGTAAATGATTAAAACGCAGAGGGCTTTGTCACATTCCTTAAGTTACCTCGTATCATATTTGGATTAAGGGAGCTATTAGAGTTATTGCATCTCGTACAACTATTTGTTTTATTTTATTTTATATCTAAAATATTGTATGTTTTAAACGTCATTTATTGCGTTTGAGGTTTCTCTTTCGTGTTTTATCACTCTTTACGTAATTATCACCTTGTACGGGCCTTTGTATTTTCGCTGGTTTAAATCGTTAAAATAGTTTTCCCATCAAATTTCCCGCAGTTTAAACGTACAGATGTTAAACGCTTTGCAGCCAGACTTTTCGGACCTCGTAAAATGCCCTATATATATTCTGAAAAATGTTAACAGTAAAATATAACGTTCCTCACACTAGATTACTTGCGTCATACTGTATAGCTAGCATCAGGACTATACAACTTCCATCAGAAAATATAACTTGCGTTAGGCTAGATAAATTGCCCAAACTAAGAAACTTGTTTCGAGAACAAAGCTGTTATATTTGAAGTCGCAGAATACAACTAAATTGGATCAAGAATTTATAAACTTTTTAGCAACTAGTCAGTTGTGTCCTTGGACAATAAGGCACCTAACGGATTTTGCTTGAATCACGCAGAATAATGGGTTCTACCAATTGCAAGAACGTCTCTATCATATACAACACACTGAAATAGCTCCGGTAACCCGACGATGGACGCGGGGTGATCTGACGATCGCCCGTGTGTTAACCCCCTTGGTTTTCCCATTCACGGGGATAAACATGAATATCCTATCCTATATACTTTCCACTGCACAGCTCGCATGAGACCGTTAGGCAGCCTTTTAAAGCAAGATTAGCCAACGCTCTAGCATTTCGTCTCGAAAAGGGCGATCCCACATAGTTTATCGTAGGCGAGAAGTCCTGGGCGTAATTTTATATAATTACTAAGATACCACATGTTAAGAAAGCACCCTTTGTTTTGTTAATATTCGTATTACTCTTTTCGTTTCTCAATGTTAATCCATTGTTAAATCTGGTTTTATTTGACGTTTATGAAATAATAAAAATCATAATTTGACTCGTCATCATTCTTTTGGCGGGATTTAACTTTAACATATTAGTTATAAGAACCCAAATTTATTTTTCGACAAAGCCATAGAGATCTTATTCAGTATTAATTTACTTTTCGTTTCAATAATTACATTCATAAATGTGGTGAATCGTTTTTTGTTGTTTTATTTGTTAAAAGAAAAAAAATGACAGGCATTAAGCTTGTAAACCAAAGGCTGTTGTTCCGCTACCAATACACTGTTTGCATTTGTGGTGCACTACAGGTTAACAGGTAAAAATCATATATTTTTTATAACTATGCTTCCAAATAGTTTCCTTAAACTATTTTGTGTTTATTTATTGCATTTGAATGTTTATTTATTTATTAGTAATTGATCAGTTCGCTGCATCCTTTGCTGTATATTACTAATTACTATATTTGTATATACTGTTGTCGTTTGTAAAAATTTTATGTCAGCATCAAATAAAAAAATAAACTTTAAAATAAACTAAACCGTCAGGAATTATGGTAATCAAATTTGAAATAAGTATAAAACTGAAACAAAACCAAAATTGTCTCATTTGAAGTTAAAAATCGTGTTTAGGTGTTCAATTATGGTTTATGCAAATGGCCAAATGGGGAAAATTTTTAATAGGGTATTTTAATGGAAATATGTGTAATTAGGCGGGCCAGATGTGGGAAAATGAAGTTCTTGGTGGGCCGGATTATTACATAAATGGTATTCAATATCTTAATTACAGGCCTGTATGGAAAGTACGTCACTTTTCACCGAGATCTCGAGTGTGCTCGCATCAAATATTTAAGTTTGCAGTGTGCAAACGTCCAAGAGTGCACACTTTAAGTGTCTCCTTTTTATTACTATTTTGTAAAAATCTTTTAAAACAAACATATTATTCTATCCTAAATATATCGTATCGATCCATCAGCTAACAAATCTATCTACGTAAAAAAAACCTACTGACAGTAAATTACCCAAGGTCCAAAAGTAGGTTTACAGGTTTGTTGAAAATTATACGATGTTTATACTGCCAGCTCGCGAGCGTGTGTGAAATTACCCAAGTGTGCAAAGACGCAGGGAAAAAAAACTCGAGTGTGCATCTGCCGTACTTTCCATACTGGATTACAGGGTATGGTTAGATACAGTCTGCGGGCCGGTCAAAATCCATTCACTGGCCAGACTCAGCCCGCGGGCCGTATGTTGCTCATGTCTGCTTTAGCCCACCTACTTATTTTATACTTACCTACTCATTGAATTGTTTGTGTTTGTTGATTGAAACCAGAAGCTAGTATTGGTTTGTTCTTGGGAAATGCGTTTAATATAAACAGTGAGAACATCTCAATCAACACAATACAGTAGATCCAGTAATCTGATAGTTGGCACAAGTTATCTACTGTTAACTAATCATAAATGTGGATTTCTTTACGCGCTTATATAAAACAATACATCATTTTGTTTATCATAATGTCAAATTTGTTATCTTTAGAACTGAACACAAAGGGTGCAGCTAACTCGGTGACTCTTTGGTTGCTGTACTATGAATTATTGTAAATAGGCAACACTAATAGGAGGAAAAGCGGGAAGGATAAAAGGAGGGAAACTGCTTACTTAAACCATGGAAACTAATTCAGAACTAACCTAACTCTAACCCCTTGTTTAAAACTAACTCTAATGCCTTGATATTAAGTGTACAGTTTCCCTCCTTCCTGCTTTTCCTCCTTTTCGTTTTCACCCTGTAAATACTGTGTTATTTGTTGAATTCTCATTTCAGCACAAAATTTAAAATATACCAACCAAGCATATGTAGCATCTGAAAATGAGCTGTGTCATTGTTATCTCGTCGGAAAGTGAAGACGAAACCCCGAAAATGGCCGAATCACAAATAAAACCCAAACTCACAGAAAATGCAGAGTCAACAAATAAAGTTGAGGTGACAAAAGAGCTCGAAAATCATAAAAACGGATTTAAAAATGAAGAAAACGCTGAGAAAACAAACGATACCGGGATTGATAGTGATGTTATCATAGAGCAAGGTGGCCGGAGCAAATCAATTAAGCTTTTGGAAGAGGTATGTTTATCAAGACAAAAGTTTGGTGGATTTTTAATAAGTTCTTTGAAGTTCTGGTCACTTCCTAGTTGGTTGTGTCCTTGGGGAAGGCGCTTAATGGACATTGCCTGAATGCAGCGGATTAATGGGTTTAACAAATTGAAGAATCGTGTCGATCATACACAACACACTGCAATAGCTCCGGTAACCCGACGGTGAGCGAGAGGTGATCTGGCGATTGCCCGTGTGTTAACCCCCTTGGTTTTCCCATTCACAGGGATAAACAAGAATATCCTGTACCAGTACTTATACTTATACCCTAACCTGGGGATCAATCCTGTATGAGTGGATTGGGTGCCTACCTCACACACTTGTATTCCATTACCTGTGGCACTAAGTGTTAACTTTCCTGTGGACACTGATGTAAAATTCTACAATAGAGACTTGGGCAAGTTTTTAAGTACATATTCAGATCAATGCCCCCAAGTAAAATGACACCGGAGAATAAATTCGGGAGTGCTTTCACAAGTATACCAATGGGATAGGGAAGCTACATGCTTTCAACTAAAATACAAGCAATCTTTGTCTTCGCGTTATATATGAGTTGCTTGGATTCAATATGCACCTGGTTTAAAATAGCACTTACAGGTGTCAAACAATTAACACTTTTCGGTTAAAAAATCGATTAGTTTATTGTTGTTTGGCAGATTCAGTTCTACAAAATTACAGCTATGCAATGCTTTATTAGATATATCTCACGTAACTGATACTCTCATATAACCGTTTTAACTTAATACATATTAGGAATTGCATATTATTTAGGACTGTAATTTCTTAATGCACTATTTGATTTTCCAGTAGAACACTTAGTAAAAACCTTTGTTTTATCATATATTCCCAAGATTTAAATAATCGAGATCGCAAGTTTGTACTTAGATTGTGTAAAACGTTTTTTTTTATAATTTGGACCGTTGGCTACAAACCAGACAATAAGAACCTAATCGGTTTAAGAGCATTTTACAGTCCCACCTATGAAGTTATAGCATGGATTAAAACATGTAACGTTTCTTCCCATTTTATCACTTGAAAGCCCCTAATTGAAGCCAAGAATTATTGCGAAAAATGCATTAACCGCATCCCTTTATACCAGGGGTCGGCAACCTTTTGTACATAGCCATTTTAACCGATAATCCACTAAATAAAAATCACTGGGAGCCGTAAAACTAATAATATTTTTTGCAATAAAAGGAAAACAACAGTGTGTGAGATAGAGACGCAAGTGTTCTTCTGTTTGTTTCACTTATGCATTGGTATTAAACTTACCGTTTTAGGCACTCTCTACGACAAAAATATATATTATCAGAAGGATGATAGAGTCACAGGTTGCCGACCCCTACTCAATACAATGTATTTTCTCATAACTTATTTTGATATCAACAATCTTACATCAACTTTTTCAGTTTATCGGACTCTGTATGTTGTTAATCAAAAAAGAGAACCGACCCATAGAGATTGTGCAATTCTTGAGGAGACGCTACTCAAAAGCAACCAGTGATTACAAAAATTCGGAGGAATTCTGTGCAGTAGTTGAAAGGTGCATTTATTTACCTTGGCTGTAATGTAGCAGGGTCAAAAATCTGCGCGAATAACGCGAGTAATACTTGTGTAATTACTTGCGTGATGCACACCGTGCGAGTAAGAATTTACTCTCACATATAAAAAACTAATTGACGTTTACCGCGACCGTTTTCTATTTAACTGGCGTATACCGTTTAAATTATACACATGGCGCGTCCGAATACTGGAGTCTTTAATACTCATCAGCAACATAATGTCAGATCGTTATAATACCAGATTTAAACAGTTGTTACGTCATACAAACCATGGTTGTGACTTGTAAGCCATGTTTACTTCCGTTACTCTCATGACATTTACTCGTGTTACTCGTGTGAAGATTTACTTGCCAGTTAATTCTTACCCACCCAAAATTTGATGGATTTTTGGCCCTGTTGTAGACTGCCTATTTTACAGACCATAAGTCACACTTTAAATCCTTTTTTACTTAAAAAATAATTTTTACACCTTATGAGAAGATGTGCCTAATGTACCATTCCGGTGGTTTTTACGCTTTATTTCAAACACTTAAAACCAGAACTGGTACTTTAGTTTGACCAAAAAAATAATTAAATTAAGACTAAATGTTATGTATTTTTACTTATCACTTACACATAGGTGTCAGAATTTAAGTATGTAGGCGAAAAATGGGTAGGTGGTGTGAACTTACCTTATAGCGATTAGTTTAAAATGTGGCAATATTTAGCAGTATAATCATCTTCATAAAATAACCTATGATTTGGTGCTACAAATTCATTTTTCTGCTATTTATATCTTTTAAGTGGTTGTTTAATGGGTAAAAAAGTGGGTGAGGTATTTTTTTATGATGCCTTATGTGTGTTTTAGTCTGATAGGATATTTATGTTTTACACCCTTAATGGGAAAACGAAATTGGCGTTTAACTGGAGCTATTACAGTGTTTTGTGTATGATTGAGACATTCCTTCAAGTTAGTAGAGCCCATTATTCCACTGGGTTCAGGCAATTTCCACTAAGTGCCTTGCCTTAGGACACAACTATCTAGCTACCAGTTTAAGCTACAACCTTTCAGCTGAAAAGTGGCGCACTAAACCACCAGACCAATATGTCGAACTATAGTATGTATACTGTGTAAAATTGTATTTTTGTTTCTGTGTCTAAATTTAAATTTTTACATTTTTTGATACGTGCAGCTATTTCTCCATTATTTTCTTGTTTTATTAATTATTTGATTTTCAGTAATATTTGGTTAAACCATGTGTTTAAGCCAATTGCTTAGAGTGGTTAACGAACCAAAATGTTGAATTGGGTAAACTGTGCTGAAATGATACAGTGCATATTAAGCTAATTGGCTCATTTTCTAGGTACATTGCAGATTTAAGAAGAGGCGTCAAACGGGAGTTTGTTTACATTAACGATCTGGCTACACATTTGAACAAGCATGCTATTAAACAAATCAAGTAATACTATGTGGTAATATTATTTAAATTATGATAGAAAACAATTACTTTATTTATGCTCAGGAATTGGACAGTATGGTCATTATAACATGGGTCAGCGTGGTCCAACTATAGGCACGCAGGGCACATACGGCCCGAGCTTACAAACCTTTTTATGTGTTTTTTCATTTACTACGACTGTAAAAATTTATTGTTATGTCACATAAATGTTTATTGAATGATAGCGTGTATTATTAGTTCACAGTTTGTGTAGGCTAATGTAGCAATTATTGCAGTAAAATAGTCTTGAGGAATATGGTGATGGCACATTGGTTAGGATGTTGACTGTTAATTTAATGATTCTTTGTTGAAAGTGGCCCTCAAGCTGTATGTTATGTGAAGTGGCCAATAAATAGTAGTTGGACCATGCTGACATGGGTAATAAACACATTACCTTATGCCCACTGCCAGATTACTGGCTATTGCAATGGAATTTGTTCTAAAACTGTAATTTTCATTTTTTAACGGAATGACTGGTCTATTCATTGTAGTGGGAAACAAACTAATTTACATATGGGACATTCCATTTATATCATATCTACCTACATTACAGAAGGTCTACAAATGGCGTTATAAATTCTTCATCGAAGAAAAAGGCAAAATTGAGTGAAATGCCCACAACAGCTGAAACTACTGAACCAACTGTTGATTGTAATATGCCAGGTGAGAATAGGCCTGGTTTAGACACAAATTAGCACAGTGGTTTCTTTTTTGTTGCATGCCTCCATTTGCCTATTTTGAATCTTTTTATTCCTCCCCTACCGTATAAAGTACCTACAATTCGAGTCACTACTAAACGAAATAAGGAAATACACATATTCAGATATGCAATTATTTGAACTGCATAATATATCTGCTAAACCACTTCAGTGTTACGCATATATAGGCCTATAGGTTTGAAAGTAGGACTACGTAATAATAACAAATGTCATCAATCAAAAATTATTAAAAATTGCCCTAGTGTAATATAACACTAAGTATAAAAAATTTCCCCGGTTGAAAACTGCTGATAGGATTCATAATCAAATTAAATTTTTTTATAAATATTTTTCGACAAACAATTTGTTTGAAATTTATAATCCGACTTAACTATTCACACAATACAATACTAAAAGATGACTGGTGTAGCTTAGTGCTTGAACCAGGAATGTAGTCCATAGAAGACCCAATACTCCATGTTTACAAGAACATATTTTTTTTTAACATGCCAAGTTTCGAACCCATGATGGGCTCGTCACTAGGACCGTTTTTGTATAAGAGTCGATATATATATTGGTTGCGTTAATTATTCTGCCACACGACTACTCACAAGAACATACCCTTTTTGAATATCGCTACTGTTTATGTAGGGACATCTAGTGGCCAGGACGGCGGTAGTTCGACGCATGACGAAGACGCGAGGTCAAATGTCATGATGGAACAGAACGACCAACGAATCCAACGATACGAGAACCTCATGAAACGGGTGATTTGTGTGTGATACATGGCTGGAAATTAGATTAGTGTTGTAATTGCAGGGCTGGAAATTAGATTAGTGGTCTGGATGCAGCGCTGGAAAATAGTGGGCATTTTGTATCTGCATCATTTAAAATCAAATTTTCTGTAATAGCGTTCTTTATTATTCAAATTCCCACAAATAAAAGTTTCTTTATTGACCCTAAATCTATTGTTTTAACCACCGCATTTAGCTCTAACTTGTCTATTTTTAGTCATTTTAAGGACAGTTTTAGAAACAGTGATTTTAAAAGATTTTATTTTTAATGTAAATTTGTCCGCAAATGCATTGCAATTGTATTTTTGCAGCACCAAAACTCAAGTTATGGTCAAACAAACTAACCTTGATAAGCACACCACCATCTATAAGCAACATTTAACCCCCGTCCATCATCCACAGATATCAGACGAAATAAAGCGATATCAGGCGCATGAATTAACCTTGGATGAAATGACCGAGGAGAACTCAGTATATGTCGAAGAAAGCAAACTCAAAGATCGATTTATGAAGGTAAGTCTACATTGCAGTTTCACATTTTTATGAACAGCGCTTGGGCCCGTAAAACACAAAAAATCAAAAAGGGATGTAATGCATAAAGTTCTGAGTTATATATCGAATATTGTGTACAGGCAGAATAGGTGAAAAAGAGTAGTTAACAATGGATTAGTTGTTTTAACATCGGATAAGTCGCCAGACACATCATAAACCAAGGGTTCTTATATTTTTTTTTCTAGGGATAGGAAAAAATGTTTTTTCAGTACTTAATAAAATATGAAAACTTTTTTTTAGTATTTAACAAAGTATGTTTAATGTGGAATACACCCTACTCTTAAAGTAGAATTCAGTCATTAAAGGTTGTTTTGTTACTCTTGTACCTTTGGATCTATAGAAATAGAATATTTCTGTTTATCCCTATGAATGGGAAAAGACGAGGGTCATTTTCCCAAGCGCAATCTTTAGATTACCTCCTGTCCCCTGTTTGGTTACCAAAGATACTAGAGCGTATCATATACCAAATTTAAAATAAGCTTTGTCAAACTATACGCATGACGAAAAGTTGCAACTATCATTTTTAAAAATAGTGTAACATTGCAGCCCGATTTATTGTACTAACCTGGTGGCTTGCCGGCCACACAAAACTATTCGCCTTTTTAAAAGTTTTGCACCAAAATTTAGAAAAATTAGGCAATCAAATAATCAACAAAACACAAGAAAATATTAGAATCTCGGCAAGCTTCAAAATATGCAAAGAATTTAAATTAGCGGCATAGAAATGCCTGGAAACTCTTGTGCACTTAATTTTCTAAATTCTGTCATTTTTCCAGATTTTTAATAAAGTCTGCGCTTTAAAGAAAGTAAATTCTGCCACCGGGAGAGCTATAGAGCGGAAAATCACGGTGGCAAGCTGCAGGTTTCCAGAAATCAACAGAAAAGTCGAACAATATGTGAACAAGTAAATCAAATTTTGTTTTGAACATAAGTTTTGAAAAAATGTGTCCCAGACTGAATTGCTTGGCCAGGGGTCGGCAACCTGTGGCTCTGGAGCTGCATGCAGCTATTTCATCCTTCTAATTCGGCTCTTATTAATTTGATTGCTACTGTAGTGAGTGCTGAATAAGTTTAATACCCATGCATAAGTGAAACAAACAGAAGAACACAATTTGCGTCTTTATCTCATGTGCATAGTGTTGTTTTCAAAATATGATTGTGAAAAAATATTAGTTTTACGGCTCCCAGTGATTTTTATTTTGTGGGATATCGGTGAAAATGGATCTTTTAATGTAAAAGGTTGGCCACCCCTAGCATAGGCGGTGTAAATACCCATATTGTAAGTATAATTATATTTAATGTTGTTTCTTTAATTAAAAATTGATGTCCTGGTTTGATTTTATTAGGATTAACCAAGCATTACCTGCGCAGCTTGGATTTTGTTAACTTATTATTCCACTGAAAAAAGGTGTTCTAAAGACAAGTTTCTATTTCACTGTAATACCATATTGTAGATCATATAAATTTTATAACATTTATTTTGATTTTTTATGTTACTAATCCTACCACCCCCACAAAAAGTTTTTGTTTTTAGAAGCAAAAAAATTTTGTTTTTAGAAGCAAAAAGTTTAAATTTTCGTTTTTAAAAGCAAAAAGTTCAAATTTCCGTTTTTAGAAGCAAAAAGTTTAAATTTTCGTTTTTAGAAGCAAAAAGTTTAAATTTTCGTTTTTAGAAGCAAAAAGTTTAAATTTTCACTTTTAGAAGCAAAAAGTTTAAATTTTCGTTTTTAGAAGCAAAAAGTTTAAATTTTCACTTTTAGAAGCAAAAAGTTTAAATTTTCGTTTTTAACTCTTTCCGTCCCAACTCGCCATATATCGCGAGTTGGTGGGAAAACATGGTATCCCGCCTGTACATAAATGGGTGCAAATCTAAAAAATGATTTCTCCGCAATGCGTAATGGTAGAGACCTCAGCTATGGCTCATTCGATCAAGGAAACCCTATATTTTATTCTCTGTAATTTTCGTGGAGAAATATTAAAAATGCAAGGAGTGATAGCCTTTCTTTTTCAAGGCTTCGCCTCTTATTTCTATCGATTTTACACGAATTTACAAGTGACTAACTCAGCCAATAGGAGTCGCGTTAACTTGCGGAGAAGCTCTTTTTGTCAAGCAAGTCTTTCTTTACATTCTCTGTGAATTTCGTGCCGTTGAGAAAAAAAGGAGAGCGTTGGTGACGTTTTCGCAGCAGGCGTTTATGCTTCGTGTTCACCAAAGCATGAATCCAGCTGGGCCTGCTGAGCGCACGATAAAGAAAAAGGCGGCGAGACTAGCTAGTTCGGTGTGCCCTGCTTTGAAGAATATTGGATATAGTATTTGTGTTGTTTGCTTTTGTATGTCCTTTTTACACTTCCTTCACTGTTCTTATTTATACTTTTTACTATTTTAGTTCTACAAAACTAAAAACTTCAATGCGTTTTGGTTCAATTTTTCATAATATAGTTAGAATAAAGGAAAATTTCAATTAGGAATAGTAAAAAAACTACTGAAGATACAAATACAGTTCAAATTTTCCTGAGTACGAAAACTATTAGACAATCTACATTCCAATTTTCATATCATTTGGGCATACCAATAATTAATGAGTATTTCGTTTGTCAGTGCACCTCAAAATTTTCAAAGTCGAGCAGAATTTTCTTTACATAAAAAGTGGTGTTCACTAAAGTTTACATAATATATTCTTTATTGGAGGTAGATTCTAGGTGTGCGGTTTGTTTAAAAGAGGGATAAATTATCTTTCCAACCATACTAAATATTAAATCATAGCATAAATTTGAGAAAAACTGTGCTAATTTGAAAATGAC
>CH003181.1:266972-305951 GCA_000149265.1 Ciona savignyi
TCAAAAAGTTTACATTTTCCATTTTACGAGCAAAAGGTTTAAATTTTGGTTTTTAGAAGCAAAAAGTTCAAATTTATGTTTTTAGAAGCAAAAAGTTTAAATTTCCGTTTTTAGAAGCAAAAAGTTTAAATTTCGTTTTTAGAAGCAAAAAGTTTAAATTTTCGTTTTTAGAAGCAAAAAGTTTAAATTTTCGTTTTTAGAAGCAAAAAGTTCAAATTTATGTTTTTAGAAGCAAAAAGTTTAAATTTCCGTTTTTAGAAGCAAAAAGTTTAAATTTCGTTTTTAGAAGCAAAAAGTTTAAATTTTCGTTTTTAGAAGCAAAAAGTTTATAAAAATTTTCGTTTTTAGAAGCAAAAAGTTCAAATTTTCGATTTTAGAAGCAAAAAGTTTAAATTTTCGTTTTTAGAAGCAAAAAGTTCAAATTTTCGTTTTTAGAAGCAAAAAGTTTAAATTTTCGTTTTTAAAAGCAAAAAGTTTAAATTTTCGATTTTAGAAGCAAAAAGTTTCCGGATTACTACTCCGTCCACTACCTGGTCAAGAGGGCGAATTTGAAACACAACTTGATGTTGAGTGAGAGCCAACAACAGTCCATCGCGCGAACAGTCTTTACCGAGGTCGGAGAAGCTATTCAGGTAATTTGAACAGATTTGTTTGTCTGCTACTTCGTCTAGTGCTGTGATTTTTAACCTTTTTTGCGTTCGTACCCCTTTCACCCCCTATTTTGTGAAATATTTTCATACCCCCTCTTGCCTATTTTTTGAAATATTTTCGTACCCCCTATCGCCTATCTGGATAAGGATTATCCTATCTTAAAATAAAAATCAGGTTAAATAGCTTTGGAAACTAAAAGGTGGTGGCTCAGAAACCCATCAGTTGTTAATTGTTATTGTTTCAGTTGGCATGTCTTAGCCTAAACTTAGTTTGTAATGGGTTTTACCAAAACAATAGCAAAATCACATTCTCCATCATATACAACACTCTACAATAGCACCAGTAACCTGACAGTGGGCACATGGTAACCTGACCATTGTCCGTTTGATATCGCCTTCTGCGTTTTCCCATTCTCGTGGATAATCAAGAATATCTTTTCCAGCATCGTCGAAAAAGTGATTATTTATTAAATCGAGGAAGTTATCTAACGGAAAAAATCGATGAGTTAACTGACCCTGCTTCAATTGACCCAAAACTGGAAGAAAAATTGGCCGAAAACAGGTAAGGATTGGAACCAAGGGGGTTAACACAAGGAAAATCGTCAGTTCACCATGCGCCCACCGCCGGGTTACTGGAGATATTGTAGTGTGTTGTATATGATACACACATTCCTTCAATTTGGTAGAACCCATTAATTTGCGGGGTTCAGGCAATGTCCGTTGAGTGCCTTGCCCTATGACACAACCGACAAGATAGCGCCCAGTTTCAAACCTGCAACCCTTAGGTTGAAAGGCCACGCACTAAACCACTAGACTAAGCTGTCGGACTTGAGATATTTAAATGAAAGCAGTAAAACAGTATCAAAATAAGAATATACCATATCTGACAATGTTAAACCAATATATCTGATGATGGTAAAGCGATAAAAAAAGAGAAAAACAAAACAGTACAGATAACAGATTATGCACAACCTAACTGCGTTTCACATCCAAATCACTTTTCCCAGCAAACGTGCGAGAACGCAGCTTAACTCTGTGCTCGAGAAATACAGTCGGAAACAAGTCGACATCGAGTCTATTACCCCCGTTCCGACCCCCGTTTCACCCGACCCTGATGTGGATTGCGGTAGCGACCCACCCACTGTAAGTATGGGTGAAAATAGCTTCGACTTGAGAATTTATTTTTGGTTTTGGCAATTTATTTACAGATTATGGCATTTTTATCAATATTTGCCACTGATTTTAACTTTGGTTTATTTACCATTTTTTTATCGATATTAATTTTTGCCCTGCTACCGATATTTGTCTTTTTAGCAATTTTTGCAATTGATTTTGATTTTTGCATTTTTAACCAATTTTTCCTTTTTTTTTCCAATTTATGTCTTTTTACCAATTTTTATCTATTTTACAGATTTTTGTCATTTTTACCAATTTTTTCACGAATATAAATTTTTGTCCTTTTACCGATTTTTAACTTTTAGCCATTTTTGCCTTCCGTTCACTAGCCGTAATAACAGTAACGTGGTTTACAAGGAAATTTAATGTAGTTTTGTATTTTAAGTCTTTTTTATGTTCTGGCCCAAGTCAAGTCAATTTTTTTTAGTTTGATTTGAATCATTCATTTAACGTATTTAATTCAGTCAGATTATATTTATTAGTGTATTTAAATTGACAAAATCATTATAATGTATAAATATTTTTTATAATACTTATCATACTGATTATTTTCGCAATAGTACCATTTTTAATTCGAATTAATTTTGAGTTAGTTTTTAATATGAAAAGTCAAATTTTAGCTACAACTCCACGCATTATGCTATGTACGTCATCAATCCTTTTTTTTAGGACGATGAAAATGATGAGTCAGAAGAAAGCGGTAACCATAGTGATGACGTCAGCAATAATAACGATGACAGTAAAGAAGTGGAAACGATTCTTATAGACAGCTGAACTATTTTTGAAAGTTTTTTTACACTCATAAATGCAAGTCTTACAGAAACCTATTTATAAACTGTTATTTTAGTTGGGGAAAATTATATGATCAATTTTTAACGAAATAAATTATAAACTTGTTTAGAAGCTAGCCATTTTCAGTCAATTTTTGTTTTTTTGCACTAGCTTCATAAAAGCAATATAACTAAACTGCCGTGTGTGCTTGTTACAATCTAATTGACGTTTGATCTAACGGAAAATGCGTTTGATAATGGACATTTTCGATATACGATTTGGACTTATGGTTTAGCTTATACGGGATGCAATTACACGTACTAGTGTATGGTCGCTATACCAATCAGTTACCACACGCATGAGTGTGTGTGAGCGTATCCAAGCTAATAATTTCACTGCCAGAAGTTGCATACCTTTCTTGAAAGTCTGAAATCACACTTTCAAAGCAATATGGACAACACCAGTACAAAGATAATGACCAGTAATATGAATATTTTTTAGCAATTTCGCATATTGGATATTATTCTGAAACGGCTCAAAAATTCGAATCATTTTTATTCGTTACCTTTTTTCTTGTCGTTATGTTTTAGGGCGTCTTTTCTAAATAGGAAGAATTTGCCCTCAAATTCTCTCAATATTTCTTTCAACTGTGGTTCTGTCTTGCAATGCTAATGTTAACTAGCTGTTAGGCTCAGATATGCATTTACTTTTTCGTATTGGTATTGGTCATTTTATACCCATTAAAATCGGAATTTTGGTATAAAAATGGTTTAATTTATTTCTGCCTGTGTGTGTTAAATGGGCCACGCTAAATTTCTCATTAAAGAGGCAAATTATAAAAGCTGTTAATTTGTCAAACCAATTTTCTCTTCATAACTATTTTTTGCATGAATCCATCGTACTTCAATGAAATATGCTGCAGTTTGACTTTTTGCGTTTTGAAATAAAGTTTGAACGGAGGTATATTTGGAGGTTACTCCAAGTCTGTTTAATATCTGGCACAAAGTTTGTTCAACGATTTTTTTGGCACCAATTATCTCGGCAGGGCAACAGTAAAAAAAAGAGAGAAGAAAACTAAAAGGAGGGAAAGCCGAAAGGAGGAAAACTGCTCACTAAAATTACGGAAACTAATTTAAAAACTGCCTTAAACACTAATCTCAACCTTATTTTAAAAACTGACTCTAATGTCATAATCTTCATTTTAGTGTGCAGTTTCCCTTCTTCCCGCTTTCACTCCTTTTAGTTTTCTTCTCTCGGCATATCTGGCACCAAAGTCTATGCAATAGGTTTCGTTTTTGTACAGAATTGGTATGTATCGGTCGCGTTAACCGTTCGATCACACGACCGCACGACAGATTTCTTCTGTTATTGCACTTAGGATAGGATATTCATGTTTATACAGTAAATGGGAAAACCATGGGGATTAACACACTGGTGATCGTCAGATCACCTGCTGTTATTGGAGCTATTGCAGTGTGTTGTATATGATTTACACAGTGTTATCTTATTTATTTTATTTATTTTTTATTTATTTTTTTATTTGGGTTTAGCGGCCACGTCTAATTTTACCGGATTTTAATAATTTATTGCTTGTTTTTTTAGACGTGTTCTAACGACTGTCGTTTTGCCGTTTTTTTCCCGTTTTCCATTTTTTTTCAAAAATCCTGATTTATGTTTTCATCGTGGAAACAAAAAATAAACTAAACTAAACTATTCCTTTAATTTATTAGAACCCATTATTCCGCTGGGTTCAGGCAATGTCTGTTAATTGCCTTGCCCAAAGACAACCGACTAGCTAGCGACCAGTTTCGAATCATCAATCCTTCGGCTAAAAGGCGAAGCACTAACCCACCAGTCTAATTTGGAGTTTATTTAGCTTAAAACTTAAATTATTATATTTTTATTTCATAAATGAAAGCACTCAATAAGACCTTGGGTAAAAATTTTTAGAAAAGAAACGGCAAAATGACAATCGTTTGAACATCATCCACACATTAAATTAATTTATTAATTAATGTAGGTATAGCCAGGACTTTAAAATGTAAGTATGCTATAAAAAAAATTAAATCGAAATTGTTATACTTAGCAGAACATGGTGCGGTAAAGTTCTATTTAATTTTCCAATCCCCATATGGATTGGGATAGAATAGGATATTCATGTTTATCTCCATGAATGGGAAAACCAAGGTGGTTAGCACACAGGCAATCGTCAGATTACCTCACCGTCGGGTTACCATAGCTATTGCAGTGTATTGTGTATGATAGACACGTTCCTTCAATTTGGTAGAACCCATTAATCCGCTGGGTTCAGACAATGTCCGTATAGTGCTTTGCCCAAGGACACAACCGACTAGCTAGCGACCAGTTTCGCACCTGCAACCTTTCGATTGAAAGGCGACGCACTTAACCGTTAGACCAACCGGCCGGACTAAAATGTAAGATTAGGATAGGATAGGATATTCATCTTTATCCCCGGGAATGGGAAAACCAAGGGGGTTAACACGGGCAATTGTCAGAACACCTCGCGCCCATCGTCGGGTTACCGGAGCTATTGCAGTGTGTTGTATATGATAGACTCGTTCCTTCAATTTGGTAGAACCTATTAATCCGCTGGGTTCAGGCAATGTCCGTAAAGTGCCTTGCCCAAGGACACAACCGACTAGCTGGCGACCAGTTTTGCACCTGCAACCTTTCGATTGACAGGCGACGCACTTAACCGCTAGACCAACGGGCCGGACAAGATTGCAGCATTGTAATTAAGTATATATTGTCCGACAGTGTGTTAACCCGCTTGGTTTTTCAGTTCGCCCAGGTAAGTGGGCTTGAAACTAATAGTGTCATCTGACATTAGTGGAATTTCATTTTAGGGTTTTTTTCCAATATGATCCACACTTTCGGGCGCATGTTCCTTCTTTTAAAGCCGTCTCCTTCACAGTACTAGTCGCGCTTTACCGCACACTCTTTTTCAGGGCTTTATATCGTTTTGGCCCTACTTAATTTTTTTGCTTTTTATTGTTCTTTCGCCTAGGTTTGGCGGCCGCGTCCGTTATATTTATTAAATTATATACTTTTTTCTAAATGACGTGTTTTAACGACTGCTCGTTTTACCGTCTTTTCCTGTTCCTGTCTCGTGATTTAATTCGTTTGCCATTTTTTTAATACTGGTGCAAAAAAATGAATAAACTAAAAACTAAAACTAAATTCACGGGGATAAACACGAATATCATATCATATTTATTAATATTAAGTATATATGCAATATCGACATGAATTTAATAGAAAACTTGAAACTTGCTGTTTATATAAATTGTGAAAATGTTTATTGTCGTACAACATTGCCCATGCCCTCTTTAGATGCCAAATCGAAGTTAGTATTCATGGAATAACCACCATATTTCACTTGACAACTCAGTGTAAAAATTCTGGCGGAGTTAAGCGTTGTTATTATAGTTAAACTTCAAAACGTCCTTGTAAATATTGCTTATTTAGGACAGGATAGAATATTCATGTTTATCCCCGTGAACGAAAAAAAAAACACTTTTATTCAAATAACTAAATTGTGCTGTACTTATATTTATATATCACGTAATTTTCGTTTTTTGTTATTTTTACGACAGTTTGTTCATGTATATCTACCTGAAAATCTCTCTAATGTTATTCTAAATTAAAATCATTATTTATGACGAGTTTTTTTAATGTTTATCGGTTACACGAATTTAAATCACTCTTTTAACCCCGTTTGTTTCTATTACCGCCCGTAAAAAGTACTAATCAGTGTATTATTTTTAATATTGTGGTATCATACATTTATGTTTCATTTAAATGAATACAACAAATACATTATCTTATTTTAAAAGGTCCAACTACATTTATTAACTGCACATGCAATCATTTTCACTCGAAATTGTTGATATTGTGTCAGCTTAACGAAATATGTAATCATAGAACTTGGGAAATAATAATCCTAAACTCATTTAAGAAACACAATTTTCGTTTCTAAGAAACGAAAATTTTACCCGAGAAATGAAAATTTTGCAAATTTTAACTTGTGCTGTACTTATATTTATAATTTGTGCTGTACTTATATTTAAATTGTGCTGTACTTATATTTATATTGCCACGTAATATGGTAGATTAAGTTACTTCCGACTTGAATAAGATTAATCGTCTTCTGTAATATTTACGACTTCGTTATTATCACATTCCTCTGCTCCATCGTGTCATAGTTCCGATTTATGAGGATGTTTGTGTTGTGTTTTATACCTGTATATAACGGTCTAAGCTAAACCACAGCACCAGTTGTTTTAAGTATGGTCAGACATATTAGTCTTGTGTGTTAGTGCGTCGACTTCCAGCCGAAGGGTGTAAGGTTTGAAACTGGTCGCTAGCTAGTCGGTAGTGTCCTTGGCCAAGGCACTTAACGGACATTGCGTGAACCTAGCGGATTAATGGGTTTTAATAATTGAAGGAATCTCCAGTTACCTGACGGTGGGCGCAAGGTTATCTGACGCTCGCCAATGTGTTAACCCATTGGTTTTCCCATTCACGGGGAGAAACATAAATATCCTGTCCTATATTTAATTTCTTGTTTCGTTTCCATATTCGGGCAGGTTATAAAGCATGTTTTAACCCAACGAAAAATGTTCATAGTTTTTATTTTGATGAATTTCCTTCTGCTGACTTCCAGCAACGGTACGTGGTATCAACTTGACGGACACGAGTATTTCATCAATGTTACAGCAGCTGTAAACTATCACAAAGCAAATGTAGATTGTGATGCAAGCAACGCTATTCTGGCGAATGTTAAGTCTCAAAAGATTCACGATTTTCTAGTGACAAAGATAAAATCGTTACCAGGTGATTTATTTGATACATTATTACCGTAGAGATGTTAATATTCAGTTATATTGTATGCTACAGGACAACCACGTTCCTTCTACATTGGTTTATTTAGAAAAGCTTCTGAAATTAAATGGTCGGATGGTACTCCTCTGATTCCGACAATATTTAAGAACTGGGGAAAAAAAGAAGATAGCTTCGAACCAGGGAAGGAATGTATCATATTGAACAAGAATAATTTTAAATGGAGGAAAGTATCCTGTTATTCTGTACATCACTTTATTTGTCAACGTGAGTCAATGTTCTACTACAAGTAATAAAAATGTGTTTTGTGTTTAGCTTTTTATCTACTGACCATTAGAATAGTAAATCTAATAATGTTCTACTACAAGTAATACAAATGTGTTTTGTGTTTAGCTTTTTTTCTACTGACCATTAGAATAGTAAATCTAATACCGTTTGTGTAATTGCCAGTATACGAAATACAAGTTTTCAGTAATATTTTTTTGATGTCACACGTCAGTATACCCTTTCGTTGTTATGTGGGGTAAGTAACACTAATAGGAGAGAATACTTATATGTGCGTCCATGGTGATAGAAATGGCAAAAGGTGGTTTTAACAAAGCTGTTCGTAAGATTACTTCGCGGCGGCTAGGCCGAATCATTAATTACTTCAGCCGTTACAGTGTGTGTTTAAAACCTGTATCGTATCTATCGCCTTAATTGGTCACATAAACGACTAGCAAGAGCACTGACCCTTCGGATATTGATAAGACGCGCTACGTATAAGGTAGCTTTCCAGACGTAATAAAATGCAGCTAAATCCGTATGCTTTAACGTTCACAGACTAATTAGATTTGCGGTGGTCTGCTAAGTGGGTCTGCTTCCAGCCGAAATGTTTCGGGTTCAAAATTAGTCGCTTGCTCGTTGGTTGTGTCCTTGGGGAAGACACTTAACGGACATTGCCTGAACCAAGTGGAATGATGAATTCCACCAAATTGAAGGAATGTGTGAATGATACACAATGCACTGCAATAGCTTAACGCCCATTGCGTTTTTCCATTCACGAGGATAAACATGAAAACCCTATCCTCAGGACAGATAACTTCGACAGTTTGTTTTCAATGCGCATCTTCTTCGATTGTGGAACATACAACACATACAACTGGATTGCAAAGAGCTATAGGTATAATATATTAAACAAAATATAGCAAAGAATAATTATTTACTACTTAATTTCGGTCTTATTTGAGATATATTTTACCAATATGGACAACCTTACGATTATATTCTTTATAACTGCTACATTGTTTTAGTTCGTTTACCATTTTAGGTTTTGGCTGATCTCAAAATAATCAAACACAATGGTAATGTTAAATTAAAGGATATGATAGGATATTCATGTTTATCCCCATGAATGGGAAAACCAAGGGGGTTAACACGCGCAATCGTCAGATTACCTCGCGCTCACCGTCGGGTTACTGGAGCTATTGCAGTGAGTGGTGTATGATTCACACGTCCCTACCATAACCGGCTTGCTAGACTGACAAGGACATGACCGACTTGCTAGCGACCAGTTTCGTACCTGCATCCGTCAACTGAAAGACGACGAGCCAAACCTACAAGCCAACCCTTCGGGATAGGTTCCTATTTCCATGTCCCTTAAAAAAAATGGGTTACTACCCGTTTTTATCCGTAACTTTTTTGTAATGCAGGTACTACGGTTAAAACGGTTACTGCAGGTAGCTTGCCACACGCAGCAGCACACACACTTGAGCGATATATTTTTATTGGGGTGGGGATAATGCTCTTTTGTATGGTATGCGGCTTAGCTTTTGTCATGTATCACAGGTAAGTGATGTAATATTGTTATTGCATGAGATAGTACTCTGTGGTAGGTGTTACGTCTTTTCGCGGCGCCTACTAGACCAGACGTAGCACAACACAGGACTCGTCACAAAACGCGCAATTCCAGCAGTTATTCCAACTACAAGACTTGTATATAACTTTGACGTTAGGATATTACTAAAATTTGCGATTTTTAAAATATTTTACACAGTAGGCTAACTTATGAACTTCACTTCTATACATAACGAAAAAAATAATATTAAATAACACATGGCCCAAGTCAATTCGACTGACACTCTTACTTATTAAGTTGACCGGCATAATGTTTATTTTCGGGATTGAAAAAAACGAAATAATTGTTATGACCCGAAAATGTCAAATTATCTTCAGCCCAAAATTATCGATGCGTTTGCAAAGTGTTTTA
This sequence comes from Ciona savignyi, assembly GCA_000149265.1. Taxonomy (NCBI): domain Eukaryota; kingdom Metazoa; phylum Chordata; class Ascidiacea; order Phlebobranchia; family Cionidae; genus Ciona; species Ciona savignyi. The sequence goes on from CH003181.1 coordinate 276,681, forward strand.
CTGTTTATTTTCGTCTTTTCCTGCATTATGTTGTAATTTTTTTTTATTAATTTGGACAAAAAAGGAATAAACCTTTTTGTAGAATGCTGGGTACAATGGAAACCTCAGTCCAAATTTGTGGCCACACGACTTTATGAGTTAAATATTTTTTACCGATCTAAGGTTTGAACTCATGATGGGCTCGTCCCTAAGACCGTTTTATATAGTTGTTATATGTATCGGTCGCGTTAACCATTCGGCCACACGACCGCACCAATTAATTTTTTAACGAGTCAAGTTTCGAACCCATGATGGGCTCGTAACTAGGACCGTATTTTTATAAGAGTCGGTATATGTATCGCTCGCGTTAAACATTCGGCCACACGACCGCACCAATTAATTAAACCTTTTTTATTTTCACAGAAGAAAAGCGCAACCCAGTCAACCAAATGTTGAATCCGAACAAGGTTAGTGAACATTTGGTGGTGTGGTGGAGTGGATCAGCTTGAATTTTGCATACGTTCTGGCTATAGTCGACTTGAATCAAAATCATTTTAGATACGTTTAGGCTTTAATGAATAAAATGTACCTAATCTTGTCGACTTGAATCAAAGTCATTTTAGATACGTTTGGACTATAATGAATCAAATGTACCTAATCTCAGTATTGTACCCAAAATTATCACCTTACTATTTTTAAGATTTTTATGTTTTATCTCTATAAAACAGCCAAATTAACTGGTCCCCATCGACAGATTAACGGAGATACTGCAGTGCATTGAAAATGGAAACGTTGAAACGTTTTTACTTTTAGTAGAAATCATTATTATTTCACCAGTTTTCACCAGTTTCGAACTTACAGCCCTAGGCTAAACGACGAAGTACTAACCCACCAAAGTTGTTCATTTCGACAATTACTGACAAAGTAAATTTATTATAACCACTTTATTAAATTATTTCCCTGGTTTCGAAACTTCGAATCTACAACTGTTACGGCACGCGGTAATGGAGTTGACTCACTTGTCTTCTTTCTGATTTATTAGCGGTTACTAAAGAAAAAACAACGTAAATTAGAAGCCATCAACACAAATAATATAACACACCTTTACATTACCAAACATGAATATCCTATCCTATCCTATCCACGTCCGTTCCTTAATAATAAATTTAGTCCCAAATTCCTTGTAGTTTTCCTTAATAAACAGAGAGAATAACAGGCTGCGTCCCTGATTGCAGCGTAAATGAAAAGAACTTAAAATGCAAACGTTAACTGAGACTCAAGGACAACTCATAGAAATCAAAGGTTATAAAATAAGTGAACCATAAAAACGCAACTGCATCGGTGCAGGTACATGGCTCTCCAAAATTTAAACGGAATTTTCAGTATATAAAAAACGCAAATGGTACAGACGACAAGTTTTAACGAAATCTTCAGACACCGTATTGTACGAAACAGCGTTTATCCCTCTGGTTAGTGATCCTTAACGTTGGCTTCCCGTTCGGGAATCCCCGGTTCCGCCCTTAATCAGAAAAACAAGTTTGTAAATCGGCATGTCTATGACCGAGGGTGCCCTCGTTCGTCTAGCTCCCAAATATTTCCCGGATTTGTAATCTCGTTTCCGACAGTCTTTGTTCGACTTCATCAATTTAATCTTTTCTTCTTTTTTCCTCTTTTTCCATGGCAGAAAGCTTGTCAGTGTTACTCTCCTGCGTCCCTGTGCTGACCGCTCCCTTTTCTTAAAATCTTCAAGAGTAATTTTCTTCACAAGAGAATCCAACCTTTTTTTGTCGCCTTTCAACACGAATGCTGGCGGTAACGCGTGTTTGTACATACAGTTGGAGCCTCCATTTGAACAATTCCAGAACCATCTGTATTTCTTCTCTTCTACTGCTTGGATGAAATGCTTGCAAAAAATGTCGGTTTTTGTCGCTAATTTGTTTCTGTCGTCGTGTTTCTTTTCCACTACGTCCTTTAACTTGTTATCGACCCATTTGACCTTGACCATTGGATCATTATCTAATTCATCGCCTTTCCCATCCGCGTACAAACTTCTTTTCTCCACCTTGTGTTCCACAGCCAAATCGTGAGAGAATTTGCATTTGTCCGCTTTATCACACAAACCTTGCTTGAAGAAAGCGCAGAGGACGGACTTTGGGTGTGCTCCTTTGGCAATTTTATTCTGAAAAACAACAACAGGTTTTAATAAACTGTCCATCTCTTTCCTAGTTTTCTTTTTCTCTTCTAATCTGGGTTGCTCAATCTTCCTTGCAGTGAGATCACCCCAGACTGGACTTGCTGATGATTCACATGTTTCACAAACTTTGGTTGTTTCTGTCCTTTCTTGTTTTTTAATCGGAATGTTTTGTCCTTCATAATGATCTTCTTCAGGTTTGATCGTCCGTCTAAAATACTGAAAAAGACCGTGAACATGCAAGGGGGTTAGATGTGATCTACGGCAGATTGTACACGTAGCTCGGTTATTGCATTTTCCTGCAATATGCTCTCTACTGGAGCCACATCCGTAACAAAGTCCACTTGTTCGTAAAAAGTACCGTCTATCCGTCAAATTTATTTTCATAAACGCATCACATTCGTTTAAACCATGGGTGTGGCTGTGACAGTATGTGCAAAAATATGACCGGGTTACCTGCTGGGGATTGTCCATCGTTTCTCTTGATCGGATATGAAAGGAGCTCGTCGATCTGTTGTACGAGTTTCCTCGTCGGTCTAAAGCGGAACCAATTTCTTGTAGTTCAGGGATGTTCTCTCTTTCCGATTGTAGAGCGATAAACTCTGCTAATTTTTCAAAAGATGGGTAATTGTTTTTATTGTCCAATTTATACTCTAGTACCACGTCTCGCCACCTATTAGAAATAAACTGAGGTAATCGGGCTACGATTTTGGCACTTTCCGTGGCGTAGTCCAACACGCCTAACTCGGGGATTTGTCTTTTGGCGGCAACGATTTGATTTAGAAAGTCTGAAAAGCGCCTTAAACCTTTAGCGTCACTCTCTTGAATTCTGGGCCATGCATATAGTTTGGTGGTGAATGATTTGCTGACCAAACTGTTGTTTCCATACCTTTTTTTAAGTTTGGTTCTTGCTTCCTGGTACGCTTCGTCCGACTGCAGCAAAAAGAATCCGTCAACCACCGACCTCGGTTCACCTGATAAAAACTGTTGCAGTAGATTAAGTTTATGAGCAGCGCTGGTTGTTTGACTGTATCGACTAAAGCTGTGAATGCAGTTTCCCAAGCCGGAAATAGCAGCGGATCACCGTTGAACACTTCGATTTTAACAGGCAAGTTGTAGTTGACGCTTACCCTTGATCTCCGGTTACATTTCTCCGCTGAGTCACATTGTTGCAATCGATCCAGTGCGCGTTGGGCTTTTAACGTTGCTTCGTTTACCAGGTCTTGTAAATGCAACGCTTTCTCCGACCACTTATTCTGCAGGTACGTGGAACATGTTTCCTTCCTCTCCATATATAGTTTTCCAAAACTGCGTTTGGCCTTGAACAACTCCGTTACAGCTTGTTGGATCGGTCTTCGTTCGTCCGACACTATTGCACATTCCGTGACCTCATCCACACAACACAATAAACAATTCTCCGCGTCTAACAAGTCTCTGTAGAACCTTGAATCCCGTCGAACCGTCACGTTAAAATCTAGCTCATCTAATTTAACTTCGGGCGAACTCGACGTTTCCATCACTTGCGTGATTTCTTGAAACATTATCAACGCCGACGTCGTTGTAAAGTAACTGTTACGGCACGCGGTAATGGAGTTGACTCACTTGTCTTCTTTCTGATTTATTAGCGGTTACTAAAGAAAAAACAACGTAAATTAGAAGCCATCAACACAAATAATATAACACACCTTTACATTACCAAACATGAATATCCTATCCTATCCTATCCACGTCCGTTCCTTAATAATAAATTTAGTCCCAAATTCCTTGTAGTTTTCCTTAATAAACAGAGAGAATAACAGGCTGCGTCCCTGATTGCAGCGTAAATGAAAAGAACTTAAAATGCAAACGTTAACTGAGACTCAAGGACAACTCATAGAAATCAAAGGTTATAAAATAAGTGAACCATAAAAACGCAACTGCATCGGTGCGGTACGGTTGTGTGGCCGAATGGTTAACGCGACCGATACATATACCAACTCTTATACAAAAAACGGTCCTAGTGACGAGCCCATCATGGGTTCGAAACTTATATCAATAAAAAAAATCCAACAAAAAAAAAAAAAAAACTGCATCGGTGCAGGTACAACAACCTTAGGCTAAACAATGAAGCACTAACCCACCATGCTATTAATTTTGACAAACACTGACAAATAAAAATCCCACTGTATTAAATTAATCGATTGGTTGTTTTATAGGTGTAGAAGCGGCAACTCATTACAATGCATTGTACGGCCTGTCCCCGGCACGAGAACCGAACAACTCTACAATGAACACGAGAATTGATACTTCTAATGCTAACTACAACACCATCTCTCCAGTGTACCATTATATTGTTGAATCGGAACCACGGGGCACTAATTTCGGCACGGCTTAAACTACAGACGCTTGAACGTTAGAGAAACAATACTTACGTATCTAACCTGCAGACTTCAGTTACAAAGCACAAATTCTCAAGATATGTGAGCCACATTCGCACAGACCTGACATTAGTGGAATTTCATTTTATTTATTTCTATTTTTCCACTCTGGTCCACGCTTTTGGGCCACACCTTCTCCTAAAGCCGGCTCCTCTAGTACTGGTCGTGCATTACCGCACACTCTTCTTCAGGGCTTAATATTGTATTTTTTATTTTAGCCACATTTAAACAGACTTTAAAAATATGTTTATCAACATTACAATTTCCTTACAAAGTTTTAAATTTGCCGTAGAAATTTATAATTATTATAAGAATGTGATTTTAATTCTGTTGCTCTTTTACGTGAACCTGCTCTGTTTTCGTCATAGCCATGTTGCAATATATAACTCACTTATACTTTCGTGTGATTGGATGTAAGTATAGTTTAGTTTATTTATATTTTGACCCAGTCTGAATAAATGGCAAACGAATCAAATCGCGGAGCAAGAAAGGACTGCAAAACGAACAGTCGTTAGAACAACTCATTAAAACAAGGATATATATATTTAAATAAACGTAGCGGACGCGGCTACCAAACCTATGTTCGTTTTTATTTTATACAATGATATTAGTAGAAAATTTTATCATATTTTTTCTACATTTCTAATGGAAATTAATACATTGTGTGTTAATAAGTTCGGTTCCTTATTATAACCTTGCCGTACCTTTATCAAATAGATCACACGATACGATTGATTCAGATATTGACTGTGTGTATTACATCTAACGGGCGACTATCGCGCGTCAACACTACTCGTGATTTTTTTTTCGAGCCAAGTTTCGAACCTATGATGGGCTCGTCACTAGGACCGTTTTTTTGTATAAGAGTTGGTATATGTATCGGTCGCGAAAACCATTTTGACACACGACCGTACACACTACTTTAACCATTTTGACACACGACCGTACACACTACTCGTGATAATAAAAAGAATGAACTTTAAAAGAAGAACACGACATCACGTGTTTTACAAGTAGTTAAATCAAGCGGTTTCCAACATTGTGAGTTATGTGTTTCAATTTAATGTACTAAGTTGTCCGTTCATATCAAATGAAAGTGAAATAAACTTCTTATAAATACACGTAAAAAGAAGTATACAACATATAAAAAGTAGCCATGCTAATTATTAAACTGTACATATACTTTAAAAGCCAAGTGGGGACTAAAATTGTACTTTAAAAGGGTGCAGTCGAGTTCAGGTGCGACGAATTAATAGATTTACAGTGAAGAATAATAACTCTGGTCTACGCTTTCGGGACACACCTTCTCCTAAAGCCGGCTCCCCCACAGTACTGGTCGCGCTTTACCGCACATTCTTCTTCAGGGCTTTATATCGTTTGATTTTAACTAAATTTTGTTTTCCCAATATTGTTTTTTTGCCTCCGCTATAATTATTCCGCCATAAATTTTTATCGTTTTTCCAATGACGTGTTTTAACGACTGTTCGTTTTGCCGTCTTTTCCTCTTCCCGTATCGCTGTTTTATTCACTTGCCATTTTTAAATACTGGGTCAAAAAATGAATAAACTAAACTAATAAACTATAAAAAAAAAAAATCGACATGAGTTAGTGCTAATTTAAACAACAATAAATGAAAAATCGTAGCCATTTAAAATAAGAAAATTTGTAGAAATATGAATTTATTAAAGTGGTTATGCAACAGTAAATAAGAAATATGTTAGTGCAAAATTATACAAACACAAGCTGCAAACAACTTTAGCACTGTTTAACTGTGGGTGTGTGGTAATATACTTTGAGTCACGCATAAGGACTGTTATTTCCACTTTAGATACTGTATTTATACATTTGTTTTGTGTTTGGCCAATTAGTTACGTGATACGTGTATAGTTTTACAGTACTGCCAGGTAGTAACAGTTGGACAAACTTAATTTTTATTTTTATCTTCAATTTAATATATTTTGCTGGTGGTTGACATCGACTTGACGACTTCGAATATTACATTAACTACACAGCAGTTGATGGGGTTTATAAAGCAAAGGAAGGTTGTGCTGCACGGAACGCTATTCTAGCAAATGTGAAGTCTCAAAAGACTCAAAATTTTCTAGTAATGAAAATGGAAACAGGTTGCTTTATTACGTGTGTAATTTCTATTCACTGGCCACTGATCAATTATTTTGTGTCACAGAAACACCATATTCCTTCTATATTGGTTTACGGAGTGGTGTGTTTGGGTTCAAATGGTCGGACGGGACTCCTGAATCCGGAGTTATCCACGAACTTGAGACCAGAAGAATATACCTACAACCCAATGAAGCAATGCTTTACAATAAACCAGGATAAGTGGAAAAAAGTATCGTGTACGTCAGAACAACGATATATTTGTCAAAGTGAGTTAAAAAAAAATTACCTGGATAACAACCTGTATGAACGAAACTGGTTTAAATTTCTGAAATATTTAGCAATATTTCATTGTTCTGGCAAAATTAATGCCAGGTCTAAATTTGAGTTTCGTTTGCTCTTTTCATGAGTGTTCATTAACAAGTGTAACGAAAAAAGTCAAAAATATGAAAAATATTTGATTTTATAAAGTATTCACACTAACATCAGATCAACTGTCCGTTTAATTAAGCACACATAAAATGCGAAACATCTTAAAATGGGGCAGGCTGAATTTATTGTTCTCTGGGCAACCATAAAACAGGTCGAGCTTCAAAACGGTACCTTTAGAATTGGTTATGGAAAAAAACATGTTAAGTTCTAAAAAATTATCGCCACAATATATGTAATAAATAACAGTATAGATTTCCATACATTCCTAACATTTACAGGAACTCTACCAATAACAACAACAGTGAAAAGCGAGTTAAGGTCTATGGATACACCTACGTAAGTAAGTTCTCAATGCACAACAACGCAAGTACCTACTGCAGTAGTTTTACAGACAAGAACAACGGGTAAGTTTTGTTCACCTCATTAAAATGACTGGCCAATATGAAGCTTTGGTTCGTCCGCATAGCTAAGTCAATTAAATTGGGAAGATAGCTTAAAACATCACATGAAAATTCGATTTATTTGTCGATATCGAAGTGACTTTTGATATAGGATAGGATAGGATAGGATAGGATATTCATCTTTATCCCCGTGAATGGGAAAACCAAGGGGGTTAACACACGGGCAATCGTCAGATCACCTCGCGCCCATCGTCGGGTTACCGGAGCTATTGCAGTGTGTTGTATATGATAGACACGTTCCTTCAATTTGGTAGAACCCATTAATCCGCTGGGTTCAGACAATGTCCGTAAAGTGCCTTGCCTAAGGACACAACCGAGTAGCTAGCGACCAGTTTCGCACCTTCAACCTTTCGATTGAAAGGCGACGCACTTAACCGTTAGACCAACGGGCCGGATATACCTTTTATTTAAGGAGAAATAAGTGTAAAAACAAAGTTTGCCTAACAGTATTATTACTTGACAATATGGCGTTTTAATATTCTTTTGTAATCCAGATTATAATACAAGGGATGCCTTGTTGTCATCATCTAAGAACTTAACGGTTCAATACAGTTTGATTGGCGCTGGTTCAATGATCTTTTGCGTAATATGCGTCATAGTATTTTTGAAGTACCCAAGGTAGATTACAGATTAGTCTAGTGGTTTAGAGCGTCGCCTTAGAGCCGAAGGGTTGCAGGTTCGAAACTGGGCGCTAGCTAGTCGGTTGTGTTCTTGGAAAGGCACTTAACGGACATTGCCCGAACCCAGCGGATTAAATGGTTTCATATATTAAAAAATTGTGTGGACCATACACAACATATTGCAATAGCTCCGGTAACCCAATGATGGGGGTGAGGTGATTTGACGATTGCCCGTGTGCTAACCCCATTGTTTTTCCCACTTACCGGAATAAACATTTAATATTTTATCCTATCCTAGTATTTAAATTGTATGAATTTGGGTTTAGGCACAAATTTAAAATGATTGCAGCTTAACTCTTGGTTGTTGACATTTTATACGGCTGCCCTGTATTTATACGAATTGCAGTACAAAAATATATAATTATCTAATTAAATTTTAAGCATGTAGGTTTAAAACTAAATTTAAAAATCTATAAACAAATTGTAGTCCCAGCTTTAACACACGTATGATTGGAATAAAAAATTGAATAATAAATATTGGCAGGTTCTGGAGTTGCAATACAGGATAACGACGCATCAGTTAATTGCGGATTAACCGACTCTACCTCGAACCCAAGACATAAAAGTTGTGATAAGGACTACACAATCAATCCAGTATACAGTTGTCCTGCAGAATTGGGACCACAGTGCACCATTACTGATGCGGTTTACACTGTAGCGACAGACATTGGAACAGAAAGTTCAAGAAATGACACACACAATATATCGAAAATAAACACTGCTGTTTCACGACCGAACCCTCAAGATATTTACGCCACAGTTATAAAATAACTTAAAAGAACGAACATTCGATCATATCCAGTTACTTTAGTTCAAGTAAATAAGTGAAGAATTAATGTTCCCAATAACAGACATCTTTTTTTTATTACATTAACTGACTCTTGTTAAATGAAGTGCCCTTTGTAGTTTATTGAGCTTACTTATTAAAAAAATGTTTTATACTGGATCAATGCTTTAATACAAACAACATTTATTTTTTTATGGTAATAGACAAAAATATGATATTTATGCCTTTATACCAGTGAATGAAATAGGTAAACGGCGTAATCACACGGACAGTACACCACACATATTGTGGTGTAATGTATTTTGTTGAAACGTTCCACTCTCTTAGTTAAACCTGTGAAAGCGTTTCATTTTATTCGTCTCTGTGCATGGAGCGCTTGTTTACTGCTTGTTAAAGTTAACGCCGTCCTTTATATGTGATACTTGAATCATTTCATTTTGATCGCCGAATATTGCATTAATACCAGCTATTGTTTATTGAGTTAGATTGTTAAAAGCTAATTATGTTTGAGAAGATTTTGGTGTATTACGTTCGTAATTAAATTTGTAAACAATTTTGATTAGTAATCATGGATGTTATTGAATATTGATTAAGCTTTTTATTTTATTTGATTGAGAACAATAAAACGTATATACACGACTGATCTTGTTTTCTTGGAAGAAGACTAAGACGGAAGAACTGACACATTAATCTTAAATAAGTAGCAATTAGAAACGCCGAATTGCCACAAACTTATTAATCCGCTCAGGTAACCTAATCTAAGTATTTATCAGAAGGCAGAAGGACACAATCGAATGAGACCGATTTTGGTCAGCCGTAACAGACATCGCTTTAAAAAAATTACCTCTGTGGCGGGATTGGGGTAGGCTATGTAATTTTGGGATTTTGAATTAATGTAGGCCTACTCAATGGCTGGTTCACCAGTTACAAACAAATCACTCTAGCAAAAGATATGTTGACTGTTTTTGTTCAATGGTTACAGTATTGATTAAATTTGATTGCAGCAAATATTGCTACATTTGAACCTTTTAATCATTCACAACACAGTGTAAAGTTCTTTTAACCGGATAGAATAGGATATTCATGTTTATCTCCGTGAATGGGAAAACCAAGGGTTTAACACACGGGCAATCGTCAGATCACCTTGCGCCCACCGTCGGGTTACCGTAGCTATTGCAGTGTGTTGTATATGATTCAAACGTTTCTTCAATTTAGTAGAAACCATTAATCCGCTGGGTCCAGGCAATGTCCGTAAAGTGCCTTGCCCAAGGACACAACCGACTAGCTAGCGACCAGTTTCACACCTGCAACCTTTCGACTGAAAGGCGACACACTTAACCGATAGGCTAACCGGCCGGAAAATTTGCGCGAGGTACACTAATGATAACATTATTGAGAACGTTCCCATAAGCAATCGCAAGGTAATCTAAAGTGGTAACGTTATTTAAACATTTAAAATAATAAAAGGAATTAACTAAAGATGGTGTGATTAAGTGCAAATTTATAAAAAAAAATAGATGGACCCAATTAACCTAGGTTTACAGTGTGATATTGTGTGTAGGTTGTAATATATTGATCCTGAAACACAACCGACTATAGCTAGCTCCGTAGCAGTAACCCTTTGACTGCAAGGCGACACATTACCCCCACCAGACTATAGTCTGTTAGACAAATGTGGCAAATATATTTAGCACACTGCGTTTGCTGCGATTTAACAGCCACAAAAATAAGCTTAGGAAAAAATGGAGTTAAAACTGCCAAAATCGGTTTTTTTATTACAAAGTGTTTCGGGAATTCTTACTCTTTGGCGTACATCAATCGTTAAATCTTTTGCTTTCGCGATCGTGTTCAGCTGTAAGTTGGCAAAACGTTGATAGATACTGGTACAGCATGGCATTTAAAAAGGATCATACAACGAACCCATATTAGGTTCTAAACTTCATAGATTCTAAACGTCACTTATACCTCAGTTTCGGCCACAATACTGTCTTGCTGAAACCACCTACGAGATACAGTCATGTTTAAAACCATTTTACGTGGTATGAATATTTAAATTGTCATATAAAGTACAAAACATTTAGTTTTTACAGATTACTCAGATGTGTAGGCTACAACAAGTCTTAAGACATTGTTGTAAGTTTGCATTGGACCCACACAATACGTAACTTCAACTGGGCGGTAAAGTATTGTGTACATGAGTCATCACATTTGTCATAATCAAATAAAAATAGTAGCATACAGTTATACCCAGTCAGACACCAACGGGAAAGTTAGTTGCTTCTTCTTAAGTCAAGGCTTAGAAAGATTGTGAAATATGTTGGTGATTTTAACTTTGATAAATGTCGCTATGTTGACATTTGCTGCTGGTGGTTGGCATCGACTTGACGACTTCGAATATTACATTAACTACACTGCAGTTGATGGAGTTGAGCAAGCAAAGGAAGGTTGTGTTGCACGGAACGCTACGTTAGCAAATGTAAAGTCTCAAAAGATTCATGATTTCCTTGTGACAAAGATAGGAAATTTAACAGGTAATTGTATAAGGCTTGAAGTCTATATTATGCTTTCTAATGTCTTATTTTATTTTTAGAAGGGCCTTATTCCTTCTATATTGGTTTGATCAAAAATACTAGCGGATCTTACTGGACGGATGGTACATCGGCGTCTTATACCAACTGGTCACCAGTGGACGATGTATACGACTTAAGAAAGCCGTGTGTCACCATGGGGTGGGATTGGGGATTTGATAGAAATTTAAAATGGAAGATTGTTTCGTGTGCAAACACTAGTACACATCGCTACATTTGTCAAAGTAAGCATTGTTCTAAATCAGGGGTGGGTAACTTATCTAGTTGGCGAGTCATATGTGGGTAAAAGAAGTCTCATTGGTGGGCCGGATTATTACATGAATAGTATTTAATATCCTAAACCACATATTTATTCACTAAATGGCCAGGTCAAAATTCCTTTACTTCTTAAAATTTCCTTTAAATGGCCAGGTCAAAATTCCTTTGTTCTAAAAGATCCTAATTCAGTCTGTTCTAAGTTGTATTTTGTTATATGGTCGGTGGGTGGTGTTTTTGTTAAACAATTATACCATAGAAAATATATTAACAATATTAACATTCACAGAGGATGTAACAGCCATGACAACTACCGATACAACATCAGGAGAATACACGACTTATGCACTTAGTAGTACGATTGGAACCGAATCATTTATTGCACAAGGTCTAATTTGATTCCTGCGCTATTTGAAAACGAATTAATGATGTGGAAATAATGGTTACTTTACACAGAACCGAGAATGACGTTTCTTTGTACAATTTCACCAATATACGAACACTCACTTTAGCAATAAGTCTATTATTCTACTCACGAAACTAACCGTAAAGTTTAGAGTAAAATAATGAAAAGCCTCTTATAACGAACGCCCTTCATTATGCCGCAATCAAAAAAATTTTTTAATGCAAAATTGTTCCGCATTTAACTTTTATCTTTTTGACGTTCAATTCTGGAATTTATTTAACACATAGTTTTGATTGCAGGTGCCGTGTGCAACAATTCGTCGTGGGTTAATCCAGTCGTGGTGATTCTTACATTATCTTTGTTTGCCTTGACAGGGGTCATCCTATACTTATTGAAAAGGTTAGCAAAATGTTTATTTAAATAATTTTACTTTAGTAATTGGAGATTTGTAGACTGCAGTTGAATAAATCAGGGTCAAGGGACGTTAAAGCCATAGTCGCAGAGAAGAAGAAAACCGACCTACAGAACATCACACCCAACGACGCAATTTCAAAAAGTAAGAAAAATTTTCTTTATTTTGATTTATAGCATAGGGTGTTTGGATTACCTATGTAAATGGGAAAAAGCATGTGATCAATTAGACAATGTTCAGATTACTTCGCAAATACGCAAGAGAGCGTCATCATACGGTTTGTCTGTCGTCAAATTTCCTCGAGCCCACAATCGATTTACCGAAGCTATTACATGATTAACAAGTTCTCTTGGTATTATTAAAACCCAATGATCCGCTGCGTTTAGACGTTCACTAAACGCCATGTCCAAGACCACAGCGAATTTGCTCACGATAAGTTTCGAACCATTAATACCTCGGTTGATAAACGATGCATTTAGCCACCAAGCTAGTTGGTTGGATAAAAGTGGTTGGTTGGTTCAATTTCTGTTCAAGATGACAGTTATTGTAATGTATAGTCCACCTAAAATGGTCTTTATAAAAAACTGCAATGATATATTTTGCAACAATGTATAGGTGAACTTGATTACGAAAACGTGGCTGTAAAACAATCAACATACGAAGATATGAGATTCAAAGCATAAATATGAGAGTGCGGTACAATGCATTAAATTTAAGAACTTCAGAGCACACACTACGAAGTAATTATTTTCAACATGAACATTACTTTAAAGTGCAATACGATAGTCCAGGACTTAAGACACTCATACCATGTGAATGTAACAACACAGAGATAGCCATATCTTTAAAATCAGTTCAAATCATAAATATACCAAAATTGTTCTCGATTCACTTATTTTTGTATTTCTGTGGTTAAGACCTTAATATCTCCCCATGTATATAAATATATATATTTGTTTTTTAATTTTAGCCTAATGAGTCGGCTTTAAAAAATATTATATTACATGATATTTTTGTCCATGAACCAAAAGTTTAAAACCTTTGCAGTTTATCTTTGTGAATAATATTATTTAATAAATGTTGTGATCAAGTTTGATCGCCCACGTTAACTCAATAAATTACAATCTTTGCCATCGCATGTTGTTATTTAAATTTAGAAAAATATAGTCCAATGGGTAGTTTTTGTGTGGGTAATATTGTTACTGAAGTAGCCATCAGGTCAATGTAAACAAGTCAAAACGCAAGTCACTATATACGCAAGTCGAAGTCTAGGAAAGTTTGTCTGACCGATTTGCGTGGTGGGCTGGTACGCCGCTGCCGAAGGGTTGCTGATTCGTAATTGGTCACTGGTCGGTTGTGTCCATGAGAAAGGAGAATGGCACTGGGCGGACATAGCTAAAACCAAGTGCAATAATGGGTTCAACCAAAATAAAGAACGTTTTAATTTTAAACAACCCATTACAAAAACTTAGGCACAACCCAACGCTGGGCACGAGAAAATTTGACGATAGCCCATGTTATCATCCCTTGACTTAGTTTGAAGTGTATAGAAAAATATAGTAGAAACGAAACTTCGCTTAGCACCAAGAGAAGGACATTAGGCCCTAACGGTTAAGTGCGTCGCCTTTCAATCGAAAGGTTGCAGGTGCGAAACTGGTCGCTAGCTAGTCCGTTGTGTCCTTGGGCAAGGCACTTTACGGACATTGCCCGAACCCAGCGGATTAATGGGTTCTACCAAATTGAAGGAACGTGTCTATCATATACAACACACTGCAATAGCTCCGGTAACCCGACGATGGGCGCGAGGTGATCTGACGATTGCCCGTGTGTTAACCCCCTTGGTTTTTCCATTCACGGGGATAAAGATGAATATCTTATCCTATATCCTATCCTCCTATTACAGGATGCTTTTCCTTTCTCCCCTTTTAATCTACGAATATTTTCTCAATCAAACAGTTAAAAAATCCACATTAACCCTTGTTTAAGGGGTTCCTATTTTACTCAGCAAAATCGTCAGATCCGCCCAAACATTTATTTAGTTGTGGAAACGTATCATAAAACGGAATAATCGTACTGACATGTTTCCGAATGGTTAATGCGACCGATACTTATATCGATTTTTGCACAAAAAAGGGTAGTACTGAGTACTAATAAGAAAATAAAGAGTTTGTAACTTAGAACGTTAAAATTGGTTGGTTAAGTCAGTTTCATATATACCAACGTTTGATCGATTAGCCACCCTTTGCGCGTGACATCGTCTTTATAAACTTCCGTAGTTATAAATGGTCTCATATTTCCGATGTATAGGGAAGTTAGTATGTCATATTAATTATTATATTACACAGTTGTGTATATAAGTGCAGCTAAGCGTTTGGTTTTCTGACTCGGTCTTAAAACTTACTTTCAACGTCAAGCTCTTTCTTTTTACGTAAAATGTTTATTCGGAATCAAAAAAAGATGTTTATGATTTTGGTTCTGATAAATGTATTTGTCACGATGCCTGTAATTAGTCACACCCAACAACATATAGAAGATAATCACAGTCAACAAACCAATCAACAAGAAAATAATAACGAATACGGTTAGTTTTAAAGAGATTACTAGTGAGACGGAATAGCTAAGTGGTGGATACGAACGTTAATCGAAAGTTAATCAAAAGCGGCAGCAATCTAGTCGGTTGTGTTATAAATCAATGCATGTTTAATTGGACTACTTTAACTCAGTAAATGAATGTGCTTATAAAAACGTTAGCATTGTCACCATGTGCACCACACTGCAATAGCTCTTGTGTACAAGGTAGTCATTTGGTATAAAGTCCTCTAAAAACGTATTATGGTAGTTTAAATTTTGGGTAATTTTGCAGTGCCTGAAACGACATTATCCAAACAAATAACAGAATCGAGCACATCAACTCCACGAAAAACGACGACTACCTCTACATCCAGCAATGGACACACATCAACTAAGTTTCAAGGTGGGTGGGTATATATAGGTAGAAGTTAAATATAAAAATAACAACAATCACACTGTTAGTCGTTAAATTTAAACAATAAAAAATAGTTTAACTATATATTGCAGTGTTTAAGAAAAGTGTGTAATAATACCGGTATACCCATATTGTGCAGTAGTTAAATGCGTGTAAAAGATACGAATAACGGTTAAGAAAAGGGTTTCAATCTTCACCAAAATACTGAAGTTCAGAAGTCACAGAGGACAAAACGGTTCTATGTTCAATTCGTTAGGTACCGGCCGCTCTGTCATTTTATAATTCGTGTTCCAACGCCTCTTGTAAACAATATTCGACCTGTATCGCTAAGAAGATACTTTTTTGCTCTTTTGGGGAGATAATATTATTGGAAATAAAAAATAAGGTTCTCAGGATAGGCTAGGATAGGATATTCATGTTTATCCTCGTGAATGGGAATACCAAGAGGGTTTGCACAGGGCAATCGTCATATTACCTCGTGCCCACCGTCTGGTTACTGGAGCTATTGAAGTGTGCTGTGTATGATTCACACGTTCCTTCAATTTAGTAGAATCCATTAATCCGCTGGGTCATGCAAAATAAATATGTTGCAAAGAATCTGCTGGGTCATAAATATGTGTTGCAAAGAAAACTATAATAAATAATACTACATACAGTATATTAATTTAGCCTTTGGGTAGTTGCCCAATGTCTTTTTCGAACGACAGTCTAAATTCTAAAGTAAAAAATATAGCATTACAAACATATGCACCACACTGCAATAGGTTAAGATAACCGATTGCGGGTACGACATAATCGTTTGTTATAACGCTTTACGAACTTAAGTATTTGTTCCTGCATTTTTCAGTATCTACAACGACATTATTCGAACAGATAACAAAATCGAGCACATCAACTCCACGTGAAACGACGACTACATCCACATCCAGCAATGGACACGCATCAACTGAGTCCCAAGGTAGGTGGGTATACATAGGTAGAAGTTAAATATAACAATAACAACAATCACATTGTGTAGCAGTTAAATATACCAATCCAATATTGTCGGTATGGGTATATACTGCAGAGTTTAAGCAATGTGTGTAATTATACCGGTATGACTATATTGTGTAGTAGTTGAATGCCTGTAAAAAATATCTTTAGCACGAATTAAAGCGCAGGTGTCACAGTGAAAAACATGGTCGTACAATCAATTCGTTCTATAGTTTTAGTTTAGTTTATTCATTTTTTGCCCCAGTTTTTAAAAATGGCAAACGAATATAATCACGATACAGGAACGGGAAAAGACGGCAAAACGAACAGTCGTTAGAACACGTCAGTAAAAAATGATATAAATTAATGAATATAGCGGACGCGGCCGCCAAACCTAGGTAAATGAACAATATTTAGCAATCGAAATTTAATTAAGACTAAACGATTTAGAGCCCTGAAGAAGAGTGTGCGGTAAAGCGCGACCAGTACAGTGGGGGAGCCGGCTTTAGGGATTGCCAACGTGTCGTTTTATAATTCGTGTCTTGACCCATCTTAAACTTAATTCGACTTGTATTGCTGTGAAAATACTTTCCTTTCTGGCTGTTTTTAGAGAGATAATGTCATTGGAAATAAAAAAAGGATGTCACGAAAAAGAATATTTATGATCACTACAACATACATATTTATACTTACATTTATTTGACTTTTACGTAATAGCTTATTT
Source organism: Ciona savignyi (assembly GCA_000149265.1). Classification (NCBI taxonomy): domain Eukaryota; kingdom Metazoa; phylum Chordata; class Ascidiacea; order Phlebobranchia; family Cionidae; genus Ciona; species Ciona savignyi. The sequence goes on from CH003181.1 coordinate 294,089, forward strand.
TCTTAGTAAACAGAAGTCTTACCAATAAAATTTAAAACAGTATCATCTGTATAAAATTGTACAGCAATACATTTTTTAAATTCTACAGCAATACAATTTTTATATGATCCATATAGACAAATACACATCATTTTTACTCTATACTCATAGGTACTGTAGAAAATTTACCTGCGTCGTCAAGCGAAGGGCTGGTAGTTGTTTATGTTTTGTGCGGAGTTGCCGGTGTCGTTGTACTTGGTATTATATGTGCCTTACTGTCTGTGAAATCCCGTAGGTAAGTGATAGCATACTTTAAGAGTTAAGTGATTAAATATTTGGTGCGGTTATCCGGCACAGTCTTATCCGTTGGAGGGAGTGTGTGTAGTTGTCGGGTTACAAAGGATAATGGAATTAAAACTTGAACGGTCGTGTGGCCGAATGGTTTACGCGACCGATACATATACCGACTTACATACAAAAAACGGTCTTAGCACCGAACCCATTATGGCAATTTCCCAAACAACGTAATATGAAAAGCATTATGTTTTTAGCTAACCGTAAATTCCTGCATTATACTGACAATTATAACGACTAGATTACTAAAATATGTTTATACTAAACTATCAATAAATTGATGGGATAAAAAAAACATTTTATTTAAAATTTTGGCCGGTTAGTCTGGCGGTTAAGTGCGTCGCCTTTCATTAGAAAGGTTGCAGGTGAGAAACTGGTCACTAGCTAGTCGGTTGTGTCCTTGGGCAAGGCACTTTACAAACATTGCCTGGTTTTCCCATTCACGGAAATAAAGATTAATATCCTATCCTATCCTATCAATATCCTGTTCTTCATTAAGGCCGTTTTTTATACAAACTAGTAAGTGAGGTCGCGTTAATCATTTGGTCACACGCAATTTAAATTAGTTATGTATTTTTTATTGGTGTACGTTTTAAACCCGGGATGGGCTTCCGGTCTTGTACATGATTAGCAAATGAATCGGTCAAATTAACCATTCGGCTAAACGCAATTTAAATTTAACCCCATTACTTTTATAGGACTCGACCTCACTTTCAAGCAGATATTCTGGTGAATAGTGAACAGACAGATACAAGAGGTGGGTTTTTAAATTGCTATGTAGGAGGGGTAGGATAGGGTATTCATGTTTATCCCCGTGAATGGACGAACCACGGCTGTTAACACACGGGCAATCGTCTGATCACCTTGCGCCCACCGTCGGGTTACCGGAGCTGTTGCAGTGTGTTGTGTATGATTTACACGTTCTTTTAATTTGGCGGAACTCATTAATTCTCTGGGTTCAGGTAATGTGCATTAAGTGCCTTGCCCAAGGACACAACCGGCTAGCTAGCAACCGTGTAAATCATACACAAGGCACTGAAATAGCTCAAGTAACCCAACGGTGGGCGCGAGGTGATCTGACGATTGCCCGTTTGTTAATCCCCTTGGTTTTCCCATTCACAGGAATAAACATGAATATCCTATCCTATGTATAACCAGTCTTTGATTTGTAGCTAAGAATGTGACGCGCGGAGCACCACACGACCCTGAGGGAACAACATCTTTCTCAAACCCAAGAATTGAAAATGAGTACGTTGACATGCAAGCCCAAAATTTTGCGGAAAAGGCGGAACAGAAGGATACGGTTCCTGAAGTCGCGCCTGAAGCGGAAAATAAAGACGGGAAAAGTTTAGAAAACGAGGCACCAGACGTATCGCAACTTTACACTGCAGTCAAAAAATAACATGATATTGTTCAAACAATCGCCTAAACCCAGCGGATTAATGGGTTTTACCATATTAAATGTCTCAATTATACAACACACTGAAATAGCTTCGGTAACCCGACGATGGGCGCGAGGGGATCTGACGATTGCCGTGTGTTAACTCCCTTGTTTTCTCCATTCACGGCGATTAACATGAATATCCTATCCTATATCTTAATGACAACCTTAGGGTTTCCGTCCAATTTATGGAATAAAAAGTGTTGAAAAATCCAAGATCCTAATTCAAATCGGCCGCTTTCGTTTATATAAAAGAGCCGACATCTTGGTTTTAAAATTTATCAAGTGATTCAGTAGGGTTAGGTTAAACTTAATCAAGTGCGAATTGTATATTCATTTGTTCTTTTTACACCATTTTTTTCATCTGGTGATTAAATGTGAATATTTTTGACAAACTATCCGACACTGTATATTCGTTTTTGCTTTGTTTATGTATTTAAATCGACCAAATGTTTAACGCGCCCTATCACATCTATGTTTTTCTGTATAAACATGGCATTGGTGACGACCAAGTTGCGGGTTCGATCCCGAAACAACGTAGTAATTTAATCGGCAACGCTAAAGGGAGGGAAAGCGGGAAGAAGGGAAATTGCACACCACAACTATGAAAATTTATTTTTACCCTTCCCTAAAAACTAATCTTAACCCCAGATATAACCCTAACTCTAACCACATGTTTAAAGATAACTTCAATGCCCTAATATTTATTGTGCAGTTTCCCCCCTCCTTCCCGCTTTCGCTCTTTTTAGTTTCCCCCTTATCTAATCTGCCAAACAAAGCGAGCGGCCATACCTAAAAATGCACAACGTACCTTTTGTTTGAAACATTTAAATGATAATGTTGGCGCAGTTAAAAAGAACTTTTTGGAATATTTATGAGACACTCCAATGTATAGTAACTAAAAAAAAACGATTTACAGCTGTTTCTCGTTTCAATGTAAACGTATACACACTTGCATGTACTTAATTGTTGTTAATGTTCGTGAAAATACAATATTTAACTAAAAATCACTTCTGACAATTTAAGTGAGTTGCAAAATAGGTTATTAAAGTGAAATAGACTGAACGGACGATCCAGACTAACTACCTGGAAATAGCTGATTACCGACGAACTGGGAGAATAGGATAGAATAGAATACTTATGTTTATCCCCGTAAGTGGGAAAACCAAGGGGGTTAACACAAGGATTGTTTCTGCAGCACCGTGTGCCTAATCTTTCTAATCTTTATACGGCAGACTTCAGCTTTACGCGCCACTCTAATTTTGTGTGTACTTAAATAACTCAATGACGTAGTAGCAAAGTAGTGACGTGGCGCCGTGGAGGTAACTATTAAATAACAAAGCAAATTTAGCATTGGGAAAATACTACAATACCATAAAGAACCATTTATTCACCAGAAATATGTGCCTTTAAACACCTCCGTCAACTACGGAAGTCCAACATTACTTCAAATTACTATAGAACGCCAGGTTCCATACAGAACTATAAACATATTCACTTGAAAGTGTTTGCAATGCGAAGAAATGATCACGTATTGCAAACATAACATACCAAACATGCGGTTCAATTGGTGATGCATCCGATGACGTATAAATAAAGTGGAAACAGAACAAGGGTATTCGTCAGATCACCTCGTCCCCACCGTCGGGTTACCAGAGCTGTTATTGTAATGTGTTATGTATGATTCACACGTTAATTTTATTTAGTAGAACCTGCAATATTTCGACGGAAATACGACGCACTAAACCAACATCCTTATCTGTCGGAATACAACTGGTACGTTTGATGCAAATTCAAAATTTGTGTCGAATAATTCAAACCGAATTTTTATTCCCGAACGCATGCTCTATAAAAATTCGAAACATTTCTTCAGTAGTTGATAAATTATCGTATGTAACTGCGTCAGTGGTTCTCAAACTTTTCCAGCTCGTGGCACACTAAGAAAATTTAAAAAAATCGCGGCACACTTGAACAAAACAAATTAAATCAAGTAATTTTATTCAGAAAATTTTAATAGGATGGGTGTGCTTGTCGTTTGGCACAAATAAGATCGCAACGGGGTTCCATTTTTGACAAACACATTTCGTCGTCAATTCCAACCGAGTACTCAATAAAAGTTTAAATGGGATCAAATAACTAAAGTTTGCTTATGGAATAATCTTATTAATAAAATGGTTTCTCTCCTGTCATCTAGGTAGTTTTCTTGCTGCTTAACTCAGCGTGCAGGACAAAATGTGATGCATGTGTTAAAATTAATTAATACACCACACTGAATTATGCTTATGACATGACAATCACCCTTAATCCATCGCTAACCATAGCAATACTGTTTACTTTACTTGCTACCAGGCAAATTGGGTCCGCACCTTGAAGGGGCCCCGCGCTAGCGGGGTTCTTTCTGTATTACGAGGTTTAAAATACTACTGAAACGTAAAATAAAAAGTGAAATAATATTCTTTCTCATAATATTAATTTGTTATGCATCGTAACTAAGTCAAATTTATATTTCTGTGTCTGCCTGTTACGTCATAATGAAAATGGTTGCTATATATTTTGGAAGTAAAACAATATATCGTAAATAAGCATCCACATTACCTTTAATTTGTTTTATAGCAAGTATTAAATGTCTATTTTTGTAGTTTGAATGTACTGGTATGTATTTTATGATATATAAACACCCATAAATTTTGCTATGAAGAGTAGGGGCCCCGCCATCACATTTCCAATTGGGCCCCGCGGTTCCTAGCACCGGGCCTGCTTGCTACTAAACTAGGGTAAAATACATCTTATGTGACATTACAAGTGCGCGGTAGTGGCACAATTTTTCTCCTTTCGTAACACTAAATAAGTTTCCTACATAATTTTGCAAAATTTCATAAAAGTCTTCGCGGCACACCTGAGAATCTCAGACGGCACACTAGTGTGCCGCGGCGACACAGTTTGAGAAACACTGAACTGCGTGCAATCTGATGGGAAATAGTTTGGGAAGTTATGATTAGGACTTAATTAATCTCCATAACGAATCGGTGATCTAATACTTCCGAAGTACGAGTAAGTGAGAGCCACAGAATTAGATATTGCTAATTTCATAATTTTCCGATTCGTTAGGGAAAGCGTCTGAATTTTATATATAATTGTAATTACACTTTATACCATATATAACTGTAATTAAACTTTATTGATTTTCGTTTAAGTCTACAGCAAATTGTTTTGGTTAATGTCTAAAAAAGATGCTGATAAGTTTGTTTCTGCTAAATATCTTCATTTTGGCATCTTCTGCTGGTGGTTGGTATCAACTGGACGACTTCGAATATTACATCGAGCATACAAAAGTTGTAACATTTGATCTGGCAAAGACAGATTGTAATGCAAGGAAAGCTATACTAGTGAACGTAAAGTCACAAAGGATTCATGAATTTCTAGCGGGAATTTTGAACACATTAAATGGTGATTATACCAAGATTGTGACTGTACTCAACTTAAGTGTAACAACAGATCGCTTTATATTTAAATTACTTATTTTGTTTTATTATTATGGTCATGTGAATTTAGTAAATTAATGAAATCTACAAAGACTAAAAATCAGTGAAAGAACGCTGGTATAAATACACGATAAGTTATTTGACAATTGTCTGTGTAGTAACGTCTCTTGCGTTTCCCAATACAGCACCGTCACCCCCCTACTATATCGGTTTATATAGAGATGGTACAACTTCTTGGTGGTCGGATGGTACACAACTACACTATGCGAATTGGGCACCACTTTCGGGAAGCGTTTATACCCCTGGATCAAAATGCGTAATAATGAGGACTTACCTTAACGTTCCCCTTAATCCTTTGCAGTGGAAGGGTGTTTCGTGTTACTCTTCACATTACTACATATGTGAACGTAAGTGGAAATTATGGGTTCGGATGTTCTTACATTTTAAAGGTGCGAAAACTGAGAGGCCGTCATCAAAACGTCAATCCGTATTTTACCTTAGGGCCACTGTCATGTTACTGGAGCTATTGTAGTGTGTTATATTTAATTACTCAGACAATTCTTTGTTCACCGATTTATTAAGTGTAATCAGTCACTCTATCCTGCTGTGTACACGTCCCACTGGTACGATTTGCTTATTATTCTATTAAATCCAGCTATCCTTAACCTTCATACCCAACCCAGTGATCTAGTAAGTTATCGCTTTTTCGAGATATTTATACTTAATGGTCCTTAGATTATAGGCTTCATTGCTTTAACTAATTTTACGGGTATAAATCTTAAATGTTTTCTGATTTCGTTTGTCTTTCAATGAAGTAAAGGTAAATGTATAGAATTTATTATCTGTTCTAAAAAACTACCGTCACAGGGCTAATTAACACAACAGTTTCGACAACGGAACAATTTACCACTAATATGCAACCTGTAACAGGAAAACCACCAAAAACAGGTAAGTTTCATTTTGGCCTTCTTTGGAATTTGAATTAGGTTTGGCGGCCGCGTCCGCTATACTTTTTAATTTATATCCTTTTATGTTAATGACGTGTTTTACCGATTGATCATTTTGCCGTCTTTTCCCGTTCCTGTGTCGTGATTATAATCGTTTGCCATTTTTAAAAACTGTGGCAAACAATGAAGAAACTAAACTAAACTAATTAAAATTTAATTCTGTTTCTCCGAGGTAAGTAAAGTATAAAACAATATTCTTTACATTTTGGAAAGGCGTGGTTGTTAAAAATAACTAAAGATAGTAAAACCGTGCTTGTTAAAATGGCAAAGCGAAGATAAAACATGTTAAAATATCAAAAGAAATAAACTAAATGTGATAAAAAAGTGTAAATGTAACTATGTATAACCGTGCACAAAAACCGTAAAAAAATGATATAAAATGTGAGAAAAATTTTTTTTTTCTCAAATAAATACGGAGCCAAGTTTCGAAACACTGATGGGCTCGTCACCAGTACCGTTTTTTTGTATAAGAGTCGGTATATGTATCGGTGGCGTTAACCATTCGGCCACATCTTTAAAAAGGTGTATCAAGTGTATAAAAAAGTACACGGAAGACAACGCTCCATGCGTGTTACGTTCCCCGGCCTAATGGTAATTCCCTAATGTGTGGCTTTCCCGCCACTCCTTCGTTTAAACGTTGTCATAGGAAATAATAAAGCTCAGTGTTCTCATTATAATTGTTTTGCAGAATCCGGTTTCGCTCTTTCGGTTACTGTGTCCGCTACGACGGCGATTTTGGCAGCAACTGTTGTCATCTCGGTTGCACTCAACGTGTATTTATGGAAAAGGTTAGTAATAATACACAAAGATGGCCAGATTAATTTTCAACGGTATAGGTCAGGGGTCGGTAATCTTTTGCACTTAAAGAGCCATTTTAACCATCAAAATAAAAATCACTGGGAGCCATAAAAACTAATAATATTTTCGCAATAAGAGATAAATAAAAGGATAACAAGAGGCACCGGAGCCGCAAGTTGCCGACTACTGGTAATGGTATAGGTCAGTGGTTCTTAAACTTTTTAGAGTTGGGACCCACTATTAATTACCACAATTTATGGCGACCCACTTAACTTTATATATAGTTGTTGTTGGTTTCTAGATTACGCTATCGTTGCAAAAGAATACACCTCTGGGATCACGCCACGATTCAAGATTGTGTGGTGTCACAATTATGATAATTTCCCCTTGATTTTTGTATAGGAAATAGCCAGTATAGTTTTCTATAACTTTTCACGACCCACCAAGATTCCTTTCGCGACCCACCGGTGGGTCGCGACCCATAGTTTGAGAAACGCTGGTAATAGGTGACTTATATAAATGGCGAATGAAAAATACTGAGTGAGATAAAGACACGACTGTTTTTCTGTTTGTTTCACTTATGCCTGGGTATTAAACCTATTAACAGCTCGCTATAGTAGCAATTCAATCAATAAAAGACGTATCAGAAGGAGGATAACGCTTTCAAATTACCCCTAATCGCTAATTTTATGTTGTGTTTCAGAAAAATGTTTATGCGCACGACAGAAACGGCCAAAGCACATGTCCCACAAAATTTGAACAACAAAGCAATTTGTGTTCCTAACGCACCATCATCCAATAGTAAGTTTATACTTTCTTTAAAAAATCACCCACGTTTATACGTACGAAAGATAACTGCAACGTACGAAAGATAACTTATTCTAATCATCTGATTCCTTTTTATTTATCCGTTTGATTAATTGGATTCTTATTTTGTAGCAGAGTTCCGGGAAGTTGCAATACTGTCGGCTTATTTGTCCGGAAGTTTTAATTTTCTTATTGTTGCACGCTAAACTGCCAGCATAATTAATTCCATGCATACCATGTGATAATCGTGCGCTAGGTTGTCATCGTAGATCGGCAAATAGTTTTGTTGGTTATTACGTCGCTTTTCAACCGAAACAATAATGATTTGAAACTGCTTGTAAGCTAGTGGGATGTTTCCATATACAAGGCACTTAGAGGATATCACCTGGATGGATTAATGGGATCTGCTGCAATTAAAGTAACTTATTAATCATATACAATAAACTATAATAACGCCAGTAACCGATCGAGGATTGCGAGAAAACTTACAATTTCTCATGTTATAACGCATCTTGCGTTTTCTCTAAAACTGTCTATATAACATGAATATCCTATACATCCTATCCATATCACAGTACTTCACGAACTTTTATTTTTTAGAACTTTATAGAACTTTTAGCTTTATTTGTTACTCTATATAATTAGAAACAAAGTTATTTTTATACAACAAACTACAGTACTAAACTAGTCAAGGTGTCTAAGTATTTGATGTACCCGAGGCCAAACAAATCTCAACCAACCGTAATTTAACCTATTTTTTTCTTACTTAGCCATTCCAGATTTCCAAAACACAAGACCAAAAGACAGTGAACCTGGGTACCTTACTCCCATTGCAAATCGTAAGACAATTTTTTTTAAATTCATATTGTTTGGTCGTTCCATTAAATTGATATTGTTTCTTGGAAATAGCAAAAAGCCAATTTCTTTTCACATTACCACAACCAGTTATCTATAACATGTATGGATGATGTCGGCCCGGTGGTCTAGCGGTTAAGTGCGTCGCCTTTTAATCGGACGGTTCTGGTCGCTAGCTAGTCGGTTGTGTCCTTGGGCAAGGCACTTTACGGACATTGCCTGAACCCAGCAGATAAATGGGTTCTACCAAATTGAAGGAACGTGTCTATCATATACAACACACTGCAATAGCTCCGGTAACCCGACGATGGGCGCGAGGTGATCTGACGATTGCCCGTGTGATAACCCCCTTGGTTTTCCCATTCACGGGGATAAACATGAATATCCTATTCCTATTCTATGTATACTAAAGACATGTCTTAATCATGTACAACAATTCAACAAACTTACCCGGTAACCCGATCGTAACCGCGAAGTTTTCTGTCATTAAGAACGCTCACGGTATACAGAGATTATAGGTTGCTTGTGTGATACACCCTAAGTTTTTTCACTCACCATCAGGATAAACATGAATATATATTCCATATTTTTTACAAGTCTTGTTTGGCAGTTTTTCAGATGCTGTTTTCATTTGCTATTCTTTTTTGGTGTCTGATGATAATGTCAGTTATGTTGTGATAAAACTTTTTGAAAAAACAAAACGTTGTGTACACATTTGAGATTTTAAAACTGGTCCATGCTAGCCGGCTGTGTCCTACCGAAAGGCATTTATCGGACATTGTATCAACCCAGTGGATTATTAGGGGCAACGCTAAAAAGGAGGAAAAACGGAATGGCGGGAAGGAGAAAAATTGGGATGGAGAAAAATATATTTAAACTAATTTTAACCCTGCCCTAAATACGAAGCTTAACCCCAGAACCAACCGTAACTCCATGTTTATGTTTAAAACTAAATGTAAGGCTCTAATATTCATTTTAGTGTGCAGTTCCCTCAATCCCTTTTTCGCTTACCCTCCCGTTTATTGGGCTCTCCTAAAATTGCCGATTTTTTTGTAAAATTTATATGTTGCATACACATTTGAGCTTTTAAACTGGTCGCTTGTTAGCCGGTTATGTAGCGCAAGGCATTTAATGGACATCGTCTCAATCGAGGGGAGTTATGCGATTTTTTTTAAATAGACGGAACGTCTGTAAAAATGACACGCTGCTTACACATTTGAGTTTCTAGGTAACACAAAGCCCACGTACTCCGAATACGAAAGCATACGAACTAATCCCCAAATCTTTCAAGTGTGAGCAATTATTGCCTCTCATTATTGGAAAATCAACGTAGTTTTCTTTGTAAAATTCACATCTTTGTAATATATACAAAACGTTTTAAAAATCATGGATGTTCTATTTTTTTGTTAAACGAAAATCATAAACAATTTTGTCAAATCTACATTGGTGATAAATCATTGTTAAAATCAACCTCGTTTTTTTTGGTAAAATTCACGCTGTAATATTTTTTTAAATATTCAAAACATTTTAAAATCATAATTGTATTTTGTTTTGTTAATCGAATATCATAAACAATTTTGTCAAATCTACATTGCTATATTAACGACGTTAATTTTTGTTTAAAAAATACTTTTAAAACGATGTATTGATTTTTTTAAACAAATGTAGTTAAATGCGATCACTTATTATGTTGATCTTTTAAATTATTGAATATTGGTTCCTTATAATATGATTACAAAAGAATGTACTGAGTTTTTAAACAAGTGCAATTAATGACGATTTTTTGCTGAACTTTTAATTATCGAACATTGGCTTTCAAGCGACTTTGTTTACCACAAATTTATACGTAGCCGAAGCATACGCAAAAGTTTATTTTGCAGCGTTTGTTTTAAAGTTTTTATAGAGTATTTAGTTCTTCTATGTATCAAGCCTTCCTTAAAATGTGTTCCTTGTAACCAGAAGATATTAATTTTCACTTTCAACTTTTGTACTTTTTTGTGTTTTCGAATTCATATTCGCAGGTCAACTGTTGGGTGATTTGACCAAAATTACCACTGTGTGTACTCTAACGCCTGAAGATTTTTAGAATTATTTTTTTTTATTTTAATTCGTAAATGAATAAGGGGGTTTTCGTTACATTGTTTTATTATTTTGATTAATGTGTTGAGCGGTATTATTATTCTATCGGTATATTTGTCCGGCCCGATGGTCTAGCGGTTAAGTGCGTCGCCTTTCAATCGAAAGGTTGCAGGTGCGAAACTGGTCGCTAGCTAGTCGGTTGTGTCCTTGGGCAAGGCACTTTACGGACATTGCCTGAACCCAACGGATTAATGGGTTCTACCAAATTGAAGGAACATGTCTATCACATACAACACACTGCAATAGCTCCGGTAACCCGACGATGGGCGCGAGGTGATCTGACGATTGCCCGTGTGATAACCCCTGGGGTTTTCCCATTCACGGGGATAAACATGAATATCCTATCCTATCCTATCCTATTCTATTCGTGTACTTCCGCTAAGCTTTATTTATAATAATTTCGTTTCTGTTTGTTAAATTATACTTTCAAATTTTGTTAATGGAACCCAAATCGTTACCCATTTAAACTCTACGTGTAATACAACATCAGTTGGTGTGTTTATGTGCTCTGTTATATACAAATGATTCCTTACAGAGGTAGGAATTTACACTGATTCCTCTATAAAATGTACTAAAATCTTCCCTGTGCTCTATTACAATAAAAATAACATACCGTCTGATTTTATAACAAAATAGTGGACAGTTTTAGAACGACGTGTTTGTTTGGTTAAGTAGCTAATAAAAACTTAGGTCGTCCAAGACTATAAATTGAAATGAAACCAAATGCTCAACGTTTGCCATTTAATTATTAAAACCAATACTATCCTCATTCATTGGAGAATTGTCTTTGGATTACCGGTCTTAAATTTTTAATGGTTTGCAACTTCTTATGATTTTATTTGCTTAAACTGAAATACAAAATAACAACATACATTATCGAAACGAAATTCATGCGTTCTGGGGGTCATTTTTTATATTTAAACTCTTTATCATAATTGTTTTAAGTAATATCTTGTAACCACAATCCAGGCCGAAAACGTGGTTAAAGTCTGATCTTGTTT
>CH003181.1:306051-410580 GCA_000149265.1 Ciona savignyi
AATGGGATATTTATGTTTATCCCCCGGGAGTAAGAAAACCAAGGGGGGTTAACAGAGGAGGCAATCCTCAGATCAACCTCGCGGCCCACCCGTGGGAGGGTACTGTGCTATTGTGTATGATTTAAACATTTTTTTAAAATTTAGTAGAACCCAATATGTCGCTAGGTTCGGGTAGTGTCCGTTAATGCCTTGCCCCAACGGCCAGCCAAAAACAATATTTGTATTTCGGTAAAATAAAGCAGCTTTACAAAAAGAACAGATAGTGCAAGACAACTTCCCTATTAAAATTTGTGGGATAGGTATCACCTGTCTTGAGTCATGAAATTAAACGTGAATTGATCACCACACATTTTGCCGTATTATGATATATAACTGTGTTTGTGGGTGGATATGACACTTTTTGTCATGCTATCAGCAGGTTGTCTGATTAGATGAATTGATTAGCTTCCGATGTTTTGCGGTGGATTAATCTTTATGTAGACGGGATATTTCCGTAGAATGAGGAAGTTTGTAATAAAGTATACTAGCACCCTGATGTTAAAACGTTTAAGTTCTGTCCTTTTTTATTTTTAGCTTTGAATTACTGTAATCCCATTGTACAGCACTTTACCTGTCTATGACAGAAGTCAAATAAAATTAAAATGTTGACGAGTTTCGTTCTGCTAAATATCTTCATTTTGGCATCTTCTGCTGGTGGTTGGTATCAACTGAACGACTTCGAATATTACATCGAGCATACAAAATCTGTAACATTTGATCAGGCAAAAGCAGGATGTAATGCATGGAAAGCTATACTAGCGAACGTAAAGTCACAAAGGATTCATGAATTTCTAGCGGGAAAACTAGACACCTTTAGAGGTAATTATGCCAGCAAATACGATAGTGTTTGTGCTATTTATGTATTATTTTCTTCTCACAGCATGGCCACAGAAGGGTTTCTATATCGGTTTACATAGAACTAGCATCAACACAGCTGTGTGGTTGGATGGAACAACGTTATCATATTCGAATTGGGCGCCAAATTCTAAGAGCGCGTTTGTGGCTGGAATACATTGTGTAATATTGGGGTCACTAGAGGGTCAGCAGAGCAAGACTTACCAGTGGGAGGGTATGGTTTGTACAACTCCCCAGCATTACATATGCCAAAGTAAGTTCGAAATGTTTGTGAATTGTTCCTATCTTATATTACTATTATATAACGTATTTAAGTGCCTTATTATTATATATTATATTACGTCTCTATATTTTATTAAGGGGATACTTACAGTATTCTCTGTCTTGTACAAATTTATACTTATATCTTAATTAGAACTGCAGCGTCGTAGTATTTGTAATGACGTCTTAACTAATACTTCATACTCTAATTGCTTGTTACTGGTAGCTTGTAAAAGATAGTAATGTACTACAAAGTTGTTTAGAATGAAATTTCCTACAAAGTTTCATCTTTAATTTTTTGATGACGTCAATTATGCGTGATGACGTCACACATGGCTGACAAATATGGTATTTCATCACCAGAATCACTGTCGGCCTCGATCATGCTGGCAGCCTGATCGGCGGTAAATTATCGCGAAGTTGCCATAATTCTTTTGAATATCGAATAATACTTGAATAACAAAGAAAACAAAGCAGAAAAAAACTAAATAAATATCAATAGTAATTATCAAAAATCATATACATATATGTATATATATATATATATATATCGTTGAAACATCGAAAATGACTGGAAATGCGAAAACAAAGATGGCTACTGCTAGTTTTATTCCCACAGTAACTGGTGTAACAATTTTAACCCCCCAGAACCCCCAAAAGCTATGTTTTACCTAAAAGTTAAACTAGATACAAAAATTTTGTTTTGAGCAATATCACTAAGAAAATTTAAACATAAAGGTCATGTTTTTATGCGGTATTTAAAAACATCTTTTCAAATGCTTTCCGAAAATACGAAAACTAGGATAATCCCTCAAGAAACGACTGAATTGTGCATTGTTTTCGGGGACACCTCTCAGTTACATATTTGTAACCGTCGTGGTCCAAGGGTTTTATATCATGTACGACTTCGCGTGTATGCAAATTAGCATTACCAATTAACATGGTTGAGTTGGTTAATTACAATTGAATAAAAATGAAGGATCCTATTGTGGTGACAAAAAATGTGATCGGCATAATTAAGTTTCTACAAAAACCATTTCAGGGGTTATTGTACTTTTTTCACTTAACTTCTGTACGTAAAAAAGACGTCAGACCTTATGTAAAAACGTATAAATCGTTTATTTTGCGTATAATTCCGCACTGACACACTAAAAAGTATAACATGGCCTTTACGTATCGCTTAAAAAGTACAATTACTCGATGGCAGATTGCAGGTGCGTGTGCGAATGATATGACGACTTAGTTTATAAACTGCTTGGCTTACGCTAACGGTTTAATACTCTTTTAAAACCAGATACTAGTCGTTTTTTGCAACCTATTACCGAATTAAGTGAAAAAGATGGTAACGGATGTAGGTATTTGTATGTTGTAGTATAATATCTCCGTTTACAGGAAATATAACAACGGTTGCGAAAACAGAACAATTTTCCACCACTGTTCAAACTACAACTAAAATGCCACCTAATAACTCGTGAGTTTGTGTCGATTTCTGTATCTTTTAAATTTAAATAACGTGAAACATATTGTTATTGTTATTTTTTTCGTCAAACCCTTTCGACGGGGTCGGCTACTTCGTCGAAAATCATCAAGAAGGAGTAATTAAATCGGAATAAACACCCCTGGTAAAAGCGTTTGACGAAAGAAGAAAACAAAAATAAACAATGAAAAAAATCTGAATAAAAATATATATTGATATGCCGATTTTGGTTATGCATTATATACTATACATATAGGGTACGTAAAATGTGTTTTATTACAGGACTCAGTTTCCAACCTATGATAGGCTCGTTGCCAAGACCGATTCTTGTGTGTAATCCGATATATGTGTGGTTTCCGTTAACCGTTAGCCACACAAATCTATTTCATGAATAGCGGTGGTTCGCACGTAGTTGACGCTCTATGCTTTATTGCAGATTCAGCCTTTTCTCTATCAGTTGCTTGCTTTGCGATGTTGTGTTTGGCAGCAACTCTTTTTATCTCGGCTGTTCTCAACGTATATTTATGGAAAAGGTTAGTAATAATACAATAAGATGGCCAGGTTAATTCCCAATGGCATAGGTCAGGGGTCGGCAACCTTAGCACTTAAAGAGCCAGTTTACCCGGTATTCCACAAAAGGTCTATCAACAATGGCCAAGGTTTAAGATTGAGAATTTTTCAAGTTTTTCTTATATTTGGGAAAGAATTTTGGAATTCAGTCTATTATTCCATTAAACACAAGGCAACTACCGTATAGTTTTGAGTCTCCCTTCAACACCTTAAATTAACCAATTTTGCCAATCATATTCGATATTGCAGACATATGCTCAAGAGCACAGCAGACACGGACAAAGAACATCTCGCACAAAATACAAAAAATGAAGCAATCTGCGTTTCAGAAGCTTCAACATCCATTAGTAAGTTTCTCTAAAAACTAACCCAAGTTTCTACACACGAAAGATAATTACATAGGAATCTCGTTAAATCATGTGTTTTTAATTTTTTATTTCATCAATTAGATTAATCGGGTTGTTATCCTGTAGTGGAGTTAGGTGAAGAGTTGTTTGTCCGGGAAGTTAGGAGTTGATGTCAGTTATTTCCCTTTCCGTAATACGTGAGGTGTCCTTAACTAAAAATAAGTATGATGAGACGCTTGACTCTCAGCATTAATGGGTTAAAAACAAAGCAGGCGGTACTTTCTCGGATATGACACTTAGGGCGTTGCTTGGTAGAATGGAAAAAAGGCTATTTTGTCGGTCGTGTAGCAAGAACTGCAGCGAATATCATCTAGACCCAGTTGATGAATGGGTTGTACTAAAATTAAAGGAAATGTTCAAACCAATCCAATCCAACGGACTACGTCCAACGGATCCAACCCTACGTCCAACGGATCGTTTGGACTACCTCCAACGGATCCAACGGACTTTAATAGCTCCTGTAAACAGATGGAGTGCGAGGTAATCTGACTTTTTCTCTGTGATAAATCCCCTTCCGTTTTCATTCCAAGAATAAAGCATGAATAATCTGTTTAAATCTTATGTGTCACCGGGTTTAGATAAAAAGGAGTTTCTTTATCGTATGTAATATAGCGTAATAGTAATGATCGTAAAATATTAACGAAAGGTATCTGGTGATCATTGGTTTAATAAGATGAACATATCTTATTGAAATAAGCCTTTTTCTTATTGAAATAAGCCTTTTAACCATTTATTGTGTGTTTACATTCACATCTATAGGCCATCCAAATTACGAAAACACAAGACAAAAAACTAACGTTCCGCAGTACCTTAGGACTACTGCAATAAAAGATCGTAAGTTAATACTTTAGTTGATTATTCTAGTGTTCACAGATAAAAATTTTTTAATTTTTTTTACCAGTCCAGTTACGAACCCAGGGTAGACCGTTTTTTGTATGTATGTCTATATATGTATCGTTGGGGTTAACCATTGGGCCACACGACGGTACAGCCCGGAAGAAAATACAATCACTAAATAATTTTTACATTTGCTCTTTGTACTATTTTTACCGGGCGTGATTCCGAACCAATATGATAGGCTTGTCACTATGACCGTCTTTTATAATAGTCGGTATATGTATCGGTCTTTATACTATTATTAGATGCTGTCAGCGTATGCCATGTATTGGTTAGCCTAGAGCATTTAAACTTTCTAAAAATAAAACGTTGTTTATATTTAATTTTTCAGTGACTTCGGTTTTTAAAAATTCGAAGTCTCAGGAAAGCTTCTACGAAAGTTTGGAAACTAAATCGTAAATCTTCTATGACAAGTGCTCATTAATGGATTAACAACGTCGCTATATAGTTGCTTTCATAATGTATTAGGTTTCTTTTATTATCAGTACGTCATATCAAAATTCAAAATGTATCGTGTTAATTTTTATAAGCAGTTCATTATATAAAATGATGGCTGTTTTATTTTTTTGCGCAATTTCCATAAGCGCAAATAATTAACCTTTCAGCCACTTATAAAGTGATTTCAAATTAACGCTGTTATATATTTGTTAAATTGACAACTTGTTTTATTTTCAGTAACATTAGCATGAACGTATAAGAAGCAACATAATTGTTTATCAATGCATACTAGCGTTTAATCACTGCTGTTATATCGTTAAATCACTGCTGTAAATTTGACTGTATTTTATCACGTCATCGACTTTTTCGTTTCGTTTTAACGAAGCAATCCTTACATTACGATTCGTACTCTACCGCCTGCACTCTAATACATAGCCGACTCGAATACGTCTAACAAAATGATTTTATTTTGCCATGTTGGACTAAACGTATTTATCGAATAATACTTTCTCCTATACATTATGCAATCCTTATGATATATTTCCTGTAACCCCCCTTTGCTGTTCTTTAACTCTTATAAAATTTGTTTTCTTTAATAATGTGGTGGATTACAAAATGTCATTTCAGCCGAAAGGTTGTAGGTTTAAAAGTTGGTGTTATTGCAGCATGTAGTGTATGATCGGGAAGTTTTTTTTAGTTTTAGGGGAACCAAATAATCCAGAAGGCCTATACGAAGTAACGACCTTGCGATGGGCTGTTAACGTTGAGTAAAAAGTAACATTGAATTCGCATTAAAGTTATCAAACATAAAAAGTTGTTTTGTTTTTTTATATAAATAGTTCAAATTCATAAAACTACTTTAGTAATGTAGTTAATAATCTACGTAAAATGTAACCCATGTGCAGTGATAAGGTGCTGGCGAAATGTCGCCACTGTCCTTTATGGAGTTTAGCGCACGTCCCAAGAATCCAAGTTTATTTGGTTGGTACGTTCGTGTGACCGAATGGTTAACCCGACCGATACATATACCGACTTTTATACAAAAAAACGACCCTGGTGACGAGCCCATTATGGGTTCAAAACTTGGCTCGGTAAAAATAAATATTTGATTAAATGAAAGAGTACAAACGACTCAACCATATTCTATTTACAAAATTACCTCAGCCAACTTCCCGTAAGTCACCGGCTCATTACTATGCAATTAATAATTTTTCTATGCGTTTTCCTTTTTCGAGTAGATAAAACATTGAGAATATATATCACTAATTACAGTTGTACATATATATACCTATATCTTTGTTTTATTTACAATTTCTTTTTGCCTTTGTTATCATTTGGGTTGCAAGTAAATAATTGAGAACATCCGTAGACCTAGTCTCGCTTACCTGAATATGCTGACAACATTTCCTACACCACTCACCACACGATTTTCCCATTGCTCGAAGGGACAATACATTGAATTGTTTTTTTTGCTTCAATACACTGTTCTATCAAGAAACATATTCGAAACTTAGAAACTTAAAGAACATCCATTGCCCGTGTGTTAACCCCCTTGGTTTTCCCATTCACGGGACTAAACATGAATATCTTATCCTTTTCTATTCAATCTGAATATATCCGATAGGATTATCTGAAGATCGAAAATCACAGTGAAGTTGCCATTATAAAACGGGCATTTGTCGTCCAATTGCCCATAACCAGGGCTTACTTAGATGGATGACCGTCTTTGTTCTTTGCTGCAGAGCAAAATTAATGTAAATAGAATGGGTTGATTAGATACACCACAAATTTAGAAAAGTCTCAAACTGATACAACACATTACAATCTAGTTCCCGTAAACCGAAAGATAACAATGTAGCGAGCGATTGTAGAGGTGTCAAAAGCTCTTGCGTTTACCCGTTCCCCAGAAACATGATTACCTTAAACGGACCTAGGTTTAGACATGAATTTCTGCAGTCAAGCTTGTGCCAGACATTATCGATAGTTGGGTCAATACTCGCGTATTTGAACTCGGCTCTGAACCCGTATCTCTACAGTTTCCTTGGCACCAGCTTTGCAAAACGTTGGGCGTAAGTATGCTCTGCAATTATGATGATAATACAACATTGGCTGTGATTTTACCCCCGAGATTGAAAAAGAAGGTGTAACAAAAAAGTCAGTTGTCAGATTACCTCATGAAAGAACTCGGGTTACCACGGTTAAGGTATTTTGGTATCTCACAGATATTTGCATACTTATAATGTCACCGCCTAATGCTGTGGTGGGTTAGTACGACGCCTTTCAGCCCAAGGGTGAAAGATTTAAAACTGGTAGCTAGTCGGTTGCATTCTTGGTCGGGGCAATTAACGGACATTGTCTAACCCCAAAGTAATGTTGGGTTCTAAAACATTAAATCAATGTCTAAATCATACACAAAACACTGCAATAGCTCTTGTGATCTGACGATTGCCCGTGTGTTAACGCTCCTTGCAATTTCCCACTAACAAAGATAAACGAGAATATCCAATCCTTTTCTCGACTGGTATTTTCTGAATACATAATTACACCTAGTTTATTGTTGGCATTTCGCTTATATATTTCCGGTCCCACAGAAATAATGAAAATCTTTCTTTAATGTAATATCTGGTTGAACCAATTAAGAACTATGATAAATTCTAGTCGGGTTAGATTTTTATTTCCTAATGTTCATTAACCTAGAACGGCAACAAATATAGTGAAGAAATCAGCTAAAGCAAAAACGACAAGTTGTACCGCCCATTGTCCTTCTGTACGTTTCACTAAAAAGCAATCGAATGGAAAAGAAATCAGCAGTGTCGCCTCGACTGGGTTAAAGAAAATCAACAAGTACGTCCAGTTTGCAGCCTTCTACCGCTACTTAACTTATAATGTCTTCTTTGGGAAGTGACGTCACAAATATTCTCTCGATATAATTGTTAAACGTATTGCTCGAAAAGTTATAAGTGTAATATCTCAGTGATATGACTATTTTAACTGCTTGCATTGTAATGAAACTATGGTTTTCTCATTTACGGGGATAGACATAGGTATTCCATACATTATTATTTATCTCCTTACTGCAAGTAAACTTTCTAACGTGTATACTGCTCTATATAAACTAACAACAAATGTGATGTTTTCAGAAAAGACGGAGATTTCAGCACCTCGCAGGTAAAGGAGGTTAATGACAGCATGGCTAAAACCCAGCACCTTTTCCCCGTGGACACAGGCACTAAAGAAGAAAAGAGCAAATCGAAAATGGCGAAACAGATGAGCTGGTGTTAGTGGATGAAAAGTGATATGTGGTTGCAAGGTGCACGAACACTTGTGCGCAGGAACTTTTCCCCGTTTTTTCTTTCCTTCGATAATTATATATAAACAGTATTATATTATTGCTGTATATACATAAGTTTATATATATTGTTAAAACTTTGCCAATCGGGATTAACATAAATAGAAAGAATATGTAAGGAAGTCTTAAGCTTTTCCAACGGACTATTCTGACATAATTTCCTGTTCTGCTATCGTCAGCACACGACATTTGATATTGTGTCCTTATGGAAAGTACTACATGATGTTGTTGGCATGCTATATTCTTCATTAAAGTTAAGGGATTGACCGATTAAAAATAATAAAGACGTTGAGTGTAAAAGCATTGCCATTATACACTCATCAATTTGTATAAAAAAGGTCAATCGTATTTTTTTGTGCAAAAGTCTTTTATATATCAACTTAATAGAAACATTGATATGGACAAATACTAATAATTTTGCTATTAACCTTAATTATTTCAAACGTTATTATAATGTTATAACGATTATCGCTTAGTACCCAGAAATAAAATTTGTATCCTCAATTCATTGGTACTTCGCAATTACATGAACAGCCTTGGAGAGTTTTACATAATTTAATTAACGTATATGCGATGCAAATTTCTAAGATGATCTGTGTTTAGAATTTCCGATTCATGTTTATTCCCCTGGGAAATTGCATGAGGCGTTACCACACACGCAATTGTTAAATTACCGCTTGTCCACCACCGGGTTTCCTGAGCTATTGCATTACCAGAGGCTTCATGTTTTTTATTACTACAGCCAACACTGGACTATATATCCTATAGATTAGTCTAGTGTTTTAGTGCATCGGCTTTGAACCGACAGGTTGAAGATTCGAAACTGGTCGCTAACACAGTACAATAGCTCCGGTAACCAGACAGTGGGCACGAGGTAATTTTGTTTTTCTCACACACGGGAATAAACATAAATATCCTATCCCTATATTATGCGTATCTGCTATATTATATATTTATATAAGCACATATCGCGACCATTCGTTTATGCTTTCACAACCAAACACGCTTCAAAAGGATAATCAATAACCAGTCTTACACTGAGTATTAGCCTGCCTTACAAGGTAAAGTGACAGATTACCTCGCAACCACCGTCGGGTTACCGGAGCAATTACAGTGCGGTTTCTTTGATTCACACGTTTCTTCAAGTTAGTAGAATCAACATATAATTAAATGAATTCTATTTAATAAATGGCGATTGTGAGCTCATAATGAGATTCTCGATTTTAATATGACGTAAACAACAAAGTTTGTCGTCCCTCGGCCCACCAGTTGGTGTTATTTATCCCCAGCAATCCATCAACTCTATACAGTCTCATCTGAAACTTCGCAATTGTGCTTCCAAGCACGGTATAGGGGATTCCCCAGTAACCGGATTCCCCAACAAACAATTGATTTATGATCTTCATGTTATGTGTCTGAACCGCACCAATCAGCCCGATGTGTCCGGGCTTGTTGTTTACACTAATTTATCCCTGCTTTGAACCATTGCTGGGGTTCAAACCCCAAACCTTACGTGTGACGTAGATCATGATGTCATCCGATGACGTCATAGTATTCGCTGCTAGAATGTTGCGTTTAAACTCACCTTGTGCTCGGCGTCGGGATGGCCGGAGCGTATAATAGAAGACATCACTACGTGTCAGCTTCCATTATTACGTTTCATCGATCCCATTATTCCACTGGTTCCAACCAATTTCCGCCTTCGGTCTTATCTATGTCCAAAGTCACCGAGTGGTGGCGCTACAAGTAAGTTATAGCCGACCGGATCATTTCGCTTACATGCCCCAGTACGGTCGTGTGCCGGAATGGTTAACGCGACCGATACGTATAAAGACACATAAAGTCTTGGTATCCACCCCATCATAGGTTTGTCTTAGCTCTAAAAATTGTTTACATACAGAAATTAGTTTTATTTAATTTTGCCTCATTAAAAACATTAATTAAACACACACGCTTAAAATACAATAAAATTACAAGTATACAGATGCGGCCGTTAAACTTTAAAATAGTCGGTTTGTGGTTGCTTCCCATTATGGCATACCAACAAACGATGGCCCACCTTGTAGCAGGGGAAGTGATTTGCACATTTAACCCAATTCACGGTAAACTGTGTATAAATATAACCCGGGAGTGTCGCGTCACTAAATGTCTGGTTTATAAATACGAGCAACATCGAGGAAAAATCAATCCCATACACGTCACAGAGAGGTAAGGAAAGCTGCTGGTTTTCGCTTCCGTTTCAAAATGAACTGAATAAAAAACTCAAAAATATAATTTATTTTTATTTGCTTGCGAATTGGTGCGTTTAACGTAAGTTGGTGGTCTTAAACCAAAACCCTACGTACACATGAGATTGTCAGCCACGTGTGGATCAACTATATTTTAAAATCACTGTTGAGTGTACGCTATATTTTTCTATATGCAGAAACGATCGGGTTCTCTGGCTACCTCATCACCCTTGGTATATCTTATTACCAGAAACTAATAGGTTTTTTATTTACCAATCTTAACTTGATATCTATATATTTATGGACTACGTTCGGATTTCTGAAGGAAACATATATTAAAACTCCCTTTTCCTTTTTTTCTGCGTCATGCCGGTGACAGGCACGTCGTATCGCCAGATAATTGGCATAAGGAGGTCATCCAACCAGGTTAAAACTTTCAGGAATCCCAAAAACCATAACTAGAATTAAAATTACCCAGTTTACCTCGAATCCCCTCCAAATAAAATATGCATAACCAATCATAAATACAATATTATTACGCGTGAAAATGGGGCGAAAACGTTAAGATTTATAAATACCACGGGTATTAAATCAGCTGAAGACTTAAAACCAACACAAATCGAAGATGAATTTTAATGCGAACAAAAAAAGATATGGATACATCGGATACCCCATACTCCACCATGAACCATTTTTAGGGAAACCCCCCAACACTCAATTGCATCAGTGATCAGTTTGCTTTATCCTCCCTTAATAACAGTAAAAAATAACCTTTCAAGCTTCAATTCTTATAGATGTGAACTTATATGTATTAGTTATTCAGTGACAAAATTTGGATAAATTACGCAAAGGGAATTTACGCCAGACCCAAGAAAACAAGCGCATCCGTCCTTTTCTCTCATTTTGGCATTTTTGGTTGATATTTTTTTCGATATATAACAAGTGGAAAGGACAATTCAGTTCAAAATATAATAATAGGAATAAAATAAACGAATACTTAAGGGGTTAGCTGTAATGTACTTGAATGGAAAACTTCTGCCAGACCAGACAATAGTGGTGGTTAACACGTGGTTGACACTTTCCAGTTTTATTTATATCAGCTGAGTTCGCACTTCGTTTACACGTTGGTGGGTTTCACCATACGTAACGTGACCGTGCTATATTGTGTGGTTGGTTATTCGTATCTCCATAATCACCAGTCAGACTGGATAGAGATCACTGTATATGTTAGTGAAGTGACACTCCCTCGAAATAATCCAACGTTTGTGTTGCCAAATAGTGAACGCGACCGATTGATTAACCTATTCTATTGGAAAAACGATCTTTGTGGGCCAAAAAGATAATAAAAAAATGATAAAAAAACTCCCCGAAATAGAATGGTCGTATAAGCAAACAGTTATAGCTCAAACGATTCGTATAAAGACTTCTATATTAAAACGTTCTTTTGTGACGTGCCCATCCGTGGTTGAAAACTTAACGAGAAAAGTAAGGTGATTGAGAATTCGTCTTTAGCTTGGCAGTTAATAACCGCGTACTTGAGCGTATGATGACTATACTAGATGCATTATGATGATGGCAGTTAATATTAAGAGATGGTTATAGGTATGCCTAAGATGTTTATTAAAACTTTCTTTAAGACGAAGTGTGTTTTAATCCATATTTTAAACCATTGCATTGCAGGTTATGTTTAATATTTGAATAATTTGAACAAACAATCATGAAATTCATTCTGTTGATCGTTATGTGTGGTTTAAAAATAGCTGTATGCGGTAAGCTCTTTAAACAAACGTAATGTTTTTTTTTATAATTTTTCAATCTTCGAATATTTCAGGACTGCTAACTTCTCAAAAGGGAAGTTTTGACTTATCTTTTGGACCTAAATCTCCGAAGAAAAATACATTTGTCCCCTACATGATGTGTTTGGATTCTGTACCGATTCTTGTCGACGTAACAGTTCGGAATAAAAATCCATCTGTGCTCCACACATACCAGGCGAGAGTGACCGAAATCTTTATACATGGCTTTATACTTCAAATGGAGGGAACTGTAGAGGACGACTGGCAAGAAAATCTCTTTGTGGATTGGACGTTTTATTCAGGTCGGTCTTAGTTTAGTTTATTCATTTTTAGTTTTCGGTCGAGTTAATTTTTCTTTGGGACTCGATTAAGCTCTTTGAGAATATCATGATTGATAGTACCAGTGTTACACATCAGTACCAGTGGGTTGGTTATACGGAGTTATAACTGCCAAATTTCGTGTTGAAACGACGTGACGTTTCATATTTAGAATAAACATTGTCCAATCAACCCGTTTATTTCATGAAATAAAAAAAAAAAATATTTTAAAGGTCCGGGGATTGTACAAAACAGAAAATATATTTGGATGCCGGAGCCAAGCAAAGCCGCAAGCGGAAATCGACCTAAATTCGACATGTCGTGTCGGTACTTCAATGCAACGTTAGTGGACATTGTGGACAAGCAGATGTATGACGCAGTCTATAGTTACGTTAATGCTACGATGACCAGTATTAATGAAGTGCATGCCGAAGTTTGGCTAGCGATGAACTACAACCCAACGGTTTGTGTTAATATATTTGTATTTTCATTGTAACCTTATGTATTATATTATAGTCGATTTTACACATAACACTTATCGTGACTTACAAGCGTTTAAAGCGTTAACCTGAGATGAACTTATGTGTTAATTACCTCACCTTCGCCAGGTTACGTTTCTTTTATTATGAATATCATGTTTTAAGGTCTTCGAGGTGCGATATATTCGTCGGTTGTGCTAACCGCTCGGCCGCACACGTTTCAAAATATCCAAGTTGCGTTTTAATTTAATGAACTAAATTGAAGATATTTTTTCATTTTACCAGAATGACACCATGACATTAAGCACTGGAGAGCTGGGCTACAATGGGAGTTGGTATCCTGGTAATCCGCATTCCCATTGGAGCAGAACCGGAATAAGGATGGTTGTGCGAACCGATCCAACCGACAAAAACGTCGGTCTTATAAACATGCCACCCGCTTATAACCCTTACGTGCGCGTGCTGTGTGCATTACCATTGTGAACCCGCTACCTTCTACCAACAAGGATTAGGCAACATTACACCAGTGGAATATATGAATATCTATTATAATAACAATTTGCTTTCAAACTGCGATGTGCAAGTTTGTTACATTTTCTGTCACTTTTATTATTAACAATCATGGTGACTTTTTATTCAACCCGAATCTAAATCTTAAATAGAAAACTCGTCATTCATCTGCGCTGACTATATATTCAAACTTTGTTGGCTTTAACAAACTTTTCCCGGAAAATGCAAGATACATACGCACTGAAGTTAACGTTTGCTGAACTGCGCTTCGCAGTACTTGTTGTCCATTTTATAACATGAACTTTTCAAATCAGTGCTTTTTGCATGCTGGGTTGTTTAAATTGTTTATTTTGCATTTGTTTATATATTGTCCTAACTTAGTGTGTTATAACGTGATTTCCAATTGTGATGCTTTTACTTGCAGCCGTTAACAGACTAAGCTACCGAGACACCAGGCATCTGATAATAATTTAACCATTTGTAGGTGCACTTGTAAATAAAATACTTCACAAAGTATGGGTTATTAAAGATATCTGGTATATTTAGACATGGTGTCTATGCAGGCCCGGTGCTAGGAACCGCGGGGCCCAATTAGAAATGTGATGGCGGGGCCCCCACTCTTCATAGCAAAATTTATGGATGTTTAT
Source organism: Ciona savignyi (assembly GCA_000149265.1). Lineage (NCBI taxonomy): Eukaryota > Metazoa > Chordata > Ascidiacea > Phlebobranchia > Cionidae > Ciona > Ciona savignyi. The sequence goes on from CH003181.1 coordinate 320,323, forward strand.
ATTTCATAAAATGCATACCAGTACATACAAACTACAAAAATAGACATTTGATACTTGCTATAAAACAAATTAAAGGTAATGTGGATGCTTATTTACGATAAACAGTATTGTTTTACTTCAAACCATATATATATTGTTTAGCAACCATATTCATTATGATGTAACAGGCAGACACAAAAATATAAATTTGATTTAGTTACGATGCATAACAAATTGATATTATGAAAAAGAATATTATTTCACTTTTTATTTTACGTTTCAGTAGTATTTTAAACCTCGTAATACAGAAAGACCCACATTTTCAGTAGCGCGGGGCCCCTTCAAGGTGCGGGGCCCAATTTGATCTAATCGGTCAAATCGGCCTAAAACCGGCCCTGTGTCTATGATTCGTTTCTTAATTATTCATTTCTTTTCTAATATTATGGGGCGTTAAAGCAGCCTGGTCACTGGTTTATGTCATTTAATACCGGGTCAAGTTCGTGGGATCTTATTGGTCCATTACATCACGTGACCTTTGACGACGCCACGTAATGACGTGTTTGTTGTCCACGTCATCAAGATTGTATCGCGACTTTAACGTCATAACGTGATGACAACATCGCTGGATTTGAACGTCTGCAGAGGGAAATCCCATGAATAAATTATTTCACAAATGGCTGAATTAGATTTTATTTGGAAGTGACGTTTTATTCTATCCGTCATTGCGTCCGTTTTCATCCGACAATGTAGTTTCTTGTTTCACCTTGGTTCGTTTGGACGAATTTCGTTTTGCTAATTTTTGTCATAATTATTGAAATATATATTTACTGGAAGGAGCGGATATGACGTAATCACTTGAGACGAGTCGGTGTTACTATGGTGTGCAGTCAAGCGTGTAAATCGGGGGTATTATGACCTCATTGCGGTCAAAAGGGGAATAATATATTTTTGTCTTTCCCTTCAACACAGCAATAATTCCAGTTAATTATGGCAATAAAACGGGAAAATTACAAAGGTCCACTTACAAAAAAGTGCACTTACAAATGGTTAAATTGTTATAAAATGACTGGTGTTTTGGTAGCTGAGTCTGCTAACGACTGCAAGTAATAGCATCACAATTGGAAATCACGTTATAACACACTAAGTTAGGACAATATATAAACAAATGCAAAATAAACAATTAAAACAACGCAGCATGCGAAAAGCACTAAAATGGACAACAAGTACTGCGAAACGCAGTTCAGCAAACGTTAACTTCAGTGCGTTTGTATCTTGCATTTTCCGGGAAAATTTTGTTAAAGCCAACGAAGTTCGAAGGTGTAGTCAGCGCAGTTGGATGACGAGCTTTCTAATTAAGATTTAGATGCGGGGTAAATATAATGTCACCAAGATCGTTGATAATAAACTGGCAGGCAAAGGTAACAAACATGCACATTGCGGTTTAAAAGCGCATTGTTATTATGATGGATATTCACATATTCCAGTGGTGTGATGTTGCTTAATCCTTGTTGGTAGATAGCGGGTTCACAATGGTAATGCACACAGCACGCGCACGTAAGGGTTATAAGCGGGTGGCATGTTCACAAGTCCGACGCTTGTGTCGGTTGGATCGGTTCGCACAACCATCCAGATTCCGGTTCTGACCGACTATTTTAAAGCCGCATCTGTATACTTGTAATTTATTGTATTTTAAGCGTGTGTGTTTAATTAATGTGTTTAATGAGGCAAAATCTAATAAAACAAATTTCTGTATTTAAACATTTTTTTCAGAGCTAAGACGAACCTATGATGGGGTGGATACCAAGACTTTATGTGTCTTTATATGTATCGGTCGCGTTAACCATTCGGGCACACGACCGTACTGGGGCATGTAAGCGAAATGATCCGGTCGGCTATAACTTACTTGTAGCGCCACCACTCGGTGACTTTGGACATGGATAAGACCGAAGGCGGAACTCGGTTGAAACCAGTGGAATAATGGGATCGATGAAACGTAATAATGAAAGCTAAAACGTAGTGATGTCTTCTATTATACGCTCCGGCCATCCCGACGCCGGGCACAAGGTGAGTTTAAACGCAACATTCTAGCAGCGAATACTATGACGTCATCGGATGGCATCACGATCTACGTCACACGTAAGGTTTAGGGTTCGAACCCCAGCAAGGGACAAAGCAGGGATGAATCAGTGTAAACAACAAGCCCGGACACATCGGGCTGAATGGTGCGGTTCAAACACATAACATGGAGATCATAAATCAATTGTTTGTTGGGGAATCCGGTTACTGGGGAATCCCCTATACCGTGCTTGGAAGCACAATTGCGAAGTTTCAGATGAGACTGTGTAGAGTTGACGGATTGCTGGGGATAAAAAACAACAACTGGTGGGCCGATGGACGACAGACTTTGTTGTTTACGTCATATTAAATCGGAAAGCTCATTATGAGCTCAAAATCGCCATTTATTTGTTCTTTCTTTTAAAAAATAGACTCAGAGTGTTTAATGGTCTAACATTTCACCAAATCTGATCAAAATTAGAGCAGCCGTTCAAGCGCTATGCCCCAAAAAGTAAATTTATTAGAAAAACGTTCTGGTTTTTAACGTCTCAGGGGAATTCCCCTGGATTCATTACCCAAAAGTATAGTTTCTGCATATTTAGACCATGTTCTCTTACAAATGTCAAATTTTTATTGCGATTCCATTACTCTTTTTGGTAGATGCCGGGGCGCCATGCCATGCATATGTTGCTATCATAGTTTGTGGAAAAAATCTTATTTTTTAGGGTATTTCATTAGGTAATCTTTTTTATTTGTTTTAAGTGTTAAACCAGTGACTAATGCACTTACATTCCATCAAATCTGAATAAAATTGGAGAATCTGTTTAAGCGCTATCCCGTAAATAGCTATTTTTTAAGAAAAAAATACCGTTTTGGTTTTTAAGGTCTCAGGGGAATTTCCCTAAATTTATCACCCACAATTTTGATTTCTGCACATCTAGACCATGTTGTCTAACAAATGTAAAATTTTATTTGCGATTCCATTACTCCTTTTGGTAAATGTCAAGGTGAAATGGCATGCTTGTCACAATCCTGATTTGAGAACAAAAACCTATTTTGGGGGGTATTTTCCTAAATAATTTTTTTATTTTCTTTAGGTGTTAAATAAGTGACTAATTACTTATATTTCACCAAATCTGATTAAAATTGGAGCAGCCGTTCAAGCGCTATGCCCAAAAAGCTAAACATTTGGAAAAAAATACTGTTTTGGTTTTTCACCCCCCAGGGGAATTCCATGTGATCTAACAAATGACAAAGTTTCATTGCGATTCCCTTATCCCTTCTGGTAGATGTCGGGGCCACAAGCCATGTCTGTCAAGCGTTTGACGAAAAAAAACAAAAAAAAACGGACAAAAACAATATGTGTCTCATTTTTTCAAATGGGACCCATAATTAAGTCGGTTTCGACATATTCATTATTCATTGAACCTCTCCCGTGCCAATTATAGCTTTAATTATCGTCGAATTATTGGAACTTATGATTGGAAAGTTTTAATCTATCGCAGGTTAAAAGTATAAATAAATTTACTGTCAGGGAATTAACAAACGGAAACGAGTGCAGTAGTTGGTCCAGTGGATAAATAAGATTATAAAACTGACTTACAAAACTGCTTCTCATTTTATTTCTTTTACTAAGTGTTCAACCATAAAAAGTTTATCAACAAAAAATGTTTCCTAAAAATATATCCTGCGGTGATGATCATTGACTTGTGTGAGAATGGTATGAATTTTAAGAACTTAATGACTATGTCCGGCCCGTTGGTCTAACGGTTAAGTGCATCGCCTTTCAATCGAAAGGTTGAAGGTGCGAAACTGGTCGCTAGCAGGTCGGTTGTGTCCTTGGGCAAGGCACTTTGCCTGAACCCATCGGACATTGCCTGAACCCATCGGATTAACGGGTTCTACCAAATTGAAGGAACGTGTCTATCATATACAACACACTGCAATAGCTCCGGTAACCCGACGATGGGCGCGAGGTGATCTGACGATTGCCAGTGTGTTAATCCCCATGTGCGTCGCCTTTCAATCGAAAGGTTACAAGTGCGAAACTGGTCGGTAACTAGTCGGTGTTGTCTGTGGGCAAGGCACTTCATGAAACATTGCCTTAACTCAGCAGATTAATGGGTTCTACCAAATTAAAGGAAAGTCTCTATCATATTCAACACACTGCAATAGCTCCGGTAACCCGACGTTGGGCGCAAGGTAATATGACGATTGCCCGTGTGTAAACCCTCTTGGTTTTCCCATTCACGGGTATAAACATGAATATCCTATTCAACAAACTGTAAGTTTGTGGATAGAATAGTGACTAAATTTGCATTGCAATTTTTTCACCTGCAAAGATAGAAATGTTTCACAACCATATATATGCAATACACCCCGGTTATCCGGCGGGGAAAGCTTGGTAATCTGACGATTGCCCGTTTAATAACGTCCCTAGCGTTTTCCACTGACGGGGATAACACTTACCCTTTCTCTACCACACAAAAATTTGAAGAGGCGAGTATACAAATTAGTTTGCCCATATACTGTATTTACTAAGTAAAGTTCGTATATATACGACAATATATAACAATATATGGTTCGTTGCCCATCTTTTACGATGACAAGGGCACTTAGCATCAGCGTGTGTTCTAATTATGCGTGCTGTAAATCACCCCTATGTATATAGGTTTTGGTCATAAAATTGAATTACTTAAATGATCTTGCTGTGTGGTGTAAATAAAAATACTAAATATTGTAAACCATGTATAAAAATTATTTATTTGGACAACTTATTGTAGTTTATATTAAGCGATATAAAAAGATTCTAATACACTTAGGTGTTGTATAGGTTATAGGATGATTTTCGTGTTTATCCCGTAAAAGGGAAGACGCATTGGTTTACCGGAGCTATTGCAGTGTGTTGTGAATTATTGGGATGTTTCTTTACTTTGGCAGAACCCAATAATTCGCTTTAATAGAATATTCATAAATTACTTTGAATTCATCAATGTCCGTTAAGTGGTTTTAACAAGGATGATAACGCCCACCTTATTCAACACAGACGCGCACGGTTGAATGATAACGCTCCGTAACGGGGATAAACATGAATATCCTATTCTGTATTACGGTTAAAGGAATAAACATAAATAAATGTCGTATCATTCTATGCTTTTTTACATACTGAGACTTTGAAAAGGAAGGACAAAACAATAAAATGATTTCACGGTTATTGTTAAACCTTAAAAACCGGATATCGTGTTATAACTTGTACTTATAGTCCAGTTGTACATTAAAACGTTCCTGCTCGGTTTGTTAAATCCAGCAATACCCTGTACCAGATTTAGAAATATATTCACTTCTTCGCATGCCCAAGGACACAGCCAACTAGCCAAAGCCTAGGCTACGCTTTTATCGTCTGATTAAACGTGCTGAAGATGTTTATTTGTGGCAAATAGTTTTTGGGCTAGGATATTCATCTTTATCCCCGTGAATGGGAAAACCAAGGGGGTTAACACACGGGCAATCGTCAGATTACCTCGCGCCCATCGTCGGGTTACCGGAGCTATTGCAGTGTGTTGTATATTACCGACACGTTCCTTCAATTTGGTAGAACCCATTTATTCACTGGGTTCAGGCAATGTCTGTAAAGTGCCTTGCCCAAGGACACAACCGACTAGCTAGCGACCAGTTTCGCACCTTCAACCGTTCGATTGAAAGGCGACGCACTTAACCGTTAGACCAATGGGCCGGACTTACTAATATCTGTTTGATGTTTTTTTTATAATTACAAATGGATTTTAGCGTGTGTGACAAGGAAAAAGGTGCCACCTTGCAGTCCAGCGGAAGAATACCCGAGAAACAACACGCTATTAATGTCCAAATGTATATGAACCCGAAAGCCCTCTAAGGCCGGAAGTTACAGCACTGGAAGAGCTGTACGATATTTTGTGATCACATATTGGTAATATTGTTTGCTTAACCCTTTCAGTGCTATTGGGTCATATATGTCCCAATAGATGCCTTTCAATGTCTGAACGACCGCATTTGTCCCAAAACGCATAATATTCGCTCCCCGACGCGTAGCAAAAATATTGTTTTCACGCTTGATTGATTTCCGATGTTTTGGCCAGCTGCTCAAAGGTTTTAGGCGCCATTTTGTCTGGTAAGTTTATGTGGTTCTTTATGATTAGATTTTTTTAAATGTTTTTGTTGCTGAAACCTTTAGATATTGCATAAAACTGTTGTAGTTGTTAAAATTTACGTTTTATATGAATTTTCAAAACGCTAGTGTGTTGTTTCTTGTTTACTTTTATATTTTATCACACTATTAGTTTGTGGTTCACATGTGTCCCAACAGACACTGGGTAACGGTTTTTGATGGTATTTTGAAAATGCAGTACAAGACGCAGATGTGCTGAATGCTCAAGGAGTAAAAGAGAAAAACGTACTCAAATTATGTGTGTAGAATGTGATGTGCCATATTGCATCGAATGTTTTACAAAAGTGCACATGTAAACGGAAAAATAAACGTTTCGTTCCCAACATATGTGTTTCATGAATGATGTTTGGGACATACATGTCCCACTAACTAGGACTAATGGGACATACATGTCCCACTAACCAGGACTAATGGGACATATATGTCCCCTCCCCATTCTGCCCTCCATTATTATTTTGAGCGATTGAAAGCCACTTTGTGTCCAAGGGTGCATATATTTAGACATATAACTTTAATTATTATCATATACAATGTAGAAAAAAAAATTCGACTTGAAAGGGTTAACCCATAAAATTAAAAAAAAAATTGTAATAATATTGAGGTTGGTATATTTAAAGACGGAAGTAGGAAACTGGAAATCGATTATTCCGCGTGCTCTAAATTCCTCGTAAAGCCTCTTTCATTAGGTGATATAATGATTAGTAAAACACCCGTATTCCTTTAGTTGTAAACTCAAAGCCGTTAGGCAGGATCTACACGAACACTTGCGCCCTGGCGGACATTTGTTTCTTACAAAAGATTGACCGCTAATCAGCTTACAAGAAACAAACAGCTGTGATGAAATAGTTGTGTGTGGATTTAAAGCCTGGGGGTGGGTATAGAATTAGTTAACATTATCGTATTATCGCAGTGGGTTCTTCCAAATTGAAGGAACATCTTAATCATACACAACACATTGAAATAGCTCCGGCAACCCGACAGTAGACGCGAGGTAATATGGATATGCTGTGTAGTAACCCCTTGGTTTTCCCATTCACGGTGATAAACATGAATATCATATGTTATTCTGATACTACGCTAATAAAGTTAAATGAGATAAGCACTATTTACTGTGTTGTAGGCCTACTCATCTAGGTTAATCGGCCTACTGCTAAATTACACCTGAGGGGATGTGTTTGCTTAGAGTTTAGACTACAATAAAGAGAAGAAGTTGATTAAGTTTATTGTTACCAAGGCAGCACCCACACATACTTTTGCGCGTCAACTTATGAAAAACAAGAACTCTTACGCGCAAATGTGTGGGTTGTTAATCCGTCTTAACTTGCTAAATCAGGGATAAAGTAACCAAACTAGCGCTATACGTAGTCGATATTCAGCTCAAAAATCGATCATTTTAGGCTTACGTGAAAGGCCGTGTAAAAATACTTTACAATTCCTTTGTCAGTTGAAAATGCAGTTGTTTTGTTAGTTTAGCAAAAGAGAAAATCTATTATCGGGTTAAAAGCGTCCAGTCATGGATCAAGTATCGCCAGATGATCGCCTGTTGTAGGTAAAAGATCATGCCACTTTTGCTAGGTAAAGATGTATAACCAAGTCAAAATGTTAGTTTATGCCGTATTCCCATCCTAAGGGCAATAACGTACTATAGCAATAGAAATAAAAATATAAGACAAATCTGATCCATCGTATTAGATATAAGACATCAAGTCTATCGTATTAAAATGATGAATAATCTTAATTTACAACAACCCAAGGCATCCAACAATTATGCGTATGTGGCTGTTGTATGAAACGGTAATGGTTTAATAAGTAATGAGTAAGGTTCACCAAAGGTTACCTACTACATAGCTTGTGGCCTTGTTCAAATAGAATACAACTAAGAAATAATAAAACCCAAAGGTTAAAACGATCATAACTAGTGAATTAAGAATAAAAACACAGCCTGTCAATCTAGTAGCTAAGAAGGTAATAAAGGAAGGGTGAAACGAAGTATACAGTTTGCGTAGCTAAGAATATAGCATGGCAATGACAGAAATGTCATAAACCAGGACTGTTGATTATGTGGGTTTCGGTAGACCACAGTGAACAAATTCTGTGAACGCGAGAGTGAATAGAATGTATGATTGTCATTAAACTTTAATACACCTACGCAGCCGCGGGTTCGACTGACGATTATTTGCGCGAGCCCTACACGGGCGCGCTGCTGTCTTTAAAACGCTTGACCCAAGAGAACACACACGCAACGCTTACAAGAGAGGGGAGGCTATCTCTTTTAGAAATAGACGGACAGGCTAGCCTTTGAAGGCAACCACGCTCTACTTGGCGGCCGTAACCAGATACGCGAGTGCGCAGGTCTTTTGTCTTCAACTTTATTTCTACCGCCTTTTCAGCACACTCAGATAAATAAACGGGCAAGTTTTACCTGTAGGGATTTATTTCAGGTTGCAAATAAAAGGTGGATATCCGTAGAGATGTTGTAGAGTTACCGAAATTAAATACAACCACAGTTAAAAATTAATGTAAATCGCAATAACATGAAGGTCAGTGATTACTGATTAGTACATATAGTCCCGTATTTCTATACTGGGCATTACGGTGTTAAGGTTTGGTCTAAATTTCCACTTTTCTTAATCTTTTTAGTGCCCGAAACTCTGTAAATTGCAGCACCGGAAACCAATGCTTGCTAGGTTCAAAAAACGAGGTTTTAGTTGAGATTGCGTCATTGAAGAAGCTGCTGATTTTAATGACGCAGCCTTTTTAGCTGTGCAAACATTCCGCAAAGAAATAGCCAGCGAAGTTGTTTTTTCTTCGAGCTAAAACCCAGAGATACAATGGCCCGTTGTTATTTTCACAGAAGCCGTATTGGAATTGCTCTTTTATGGCATATAAAGACAGTTAAATGCGCCACAACATTATTGGTAGCATAGTAGTATTTCAAGTAACTTTTTGCGCAAGTTTTAAAATTTCTGTTCTTATTAATTTTTATTTATTTAATTTTTATATTTTCATGTAATTAGTAATAGGAAGCAGCTGTCTCGATTACCAATACCACATACTTTCTCGGGTGGCTGCTAGTTTAACTTAAGTTATTTATTTTTAATATGATGTCATGCTTTAGTTAATTAATTGAGTGAAAAAACAAAGATATTGGCACAGATTTCAGTACTAGTCAACAAAATTAGTTTAATATATACTTATTTACTTAGTATACTTGTAGATACTTTTTATTATAATACGACACCACAAAAGTCGCTAAAATAAGTTAATTCTATTTGAACGTGTAACCTTATTACTAGTTCATTAAAACTAGATTATACAACACAGATTAAATCATATTTAATACGATCATTTTATGTTTTAGATTATAAAGTAACATTACCTCATTTTGTGAATACAACTAAAGAATGAAAATTGTTTTTGTATTGGCCGCTGTTGTGTTATGCTTTGCATTGCTTGGCGCTGCCCACTCGAAGCCGAAGAATAAAATGAAGTTTTGCGATGCTCAATGTCAAAGTGAATGTGGCGATTTAGGCGCGTGCAAAAGAAATTGCAGCGCTTCCTGCGTTGGAGGTAATTAACTCATTGTATTTTTGTACATCTTGATATAGTCCAAAAGCACGTTTGGGGGGTAAATTTGCAGCTTTTCGATCGTTTAAGGTAATTTACTCATTGATTTGTGCAAGTCTTTAAATAATCCATAACGAAAGGCACATAGGGTGATACGGTTACTGTTAGGGTCCGAATCAAATATTAATCTAAAGTTAGGTGAACTACATATTACTGTTGGTAGCAAGGTTAAAAGTAGTTTTCCTTTAGTTCAATACTTTTGTTAGCAATTTACTTTATTTTTTAGGTGTTGCCCATGGATAGGAACATATGCATATTAACCTTTGGAATGAGACACCTAAAAGGGTGTTGTACGACGCGTTCTTTTAAACAATTTAATACCTCCTTAATGCATTATGGCGCCGTAATGAGGGCTGTTGTTAAATCAGCACATTTATTTCAATGATCACTGTCTTACGTCGCGTTAACCATTCGGCCACCCGACCGTACTATCTTGTCCCCCAAAAATGGTTTCTAAAACACTAACCTTTGGCCGACGACCGAATTCGCTGCGAGCCAACTAACTCCCCTTTTTACAGCGAGGGCGCACAAGGTCTGCATGCGCAATTGCAAGGTCAACACGTGCATGAGACACATCAATACAGAGTGCGAAGCATGCCGGGACAGATGTTTCGATCAGGCCCTTGAATGCCGTACCACCAACTGCTCAGAGGTGTGTGCTTCTGGAAGAAAACCGAAAAAGAACCGTCGATGCAAATCCTGTATTCGTCTCCATTGCCGTGGTAGTGAATAACTCTTAAACATCAGAATATTAAGTGTATATACTTTCCTCTCTAAAATTCAAAAGTGACCTCGTGTTTTTTGCACTATGTGTAAAAAAGTTGTACTTCGTATCAAGTTGTAGTTTGTATATAATTTATGTCGTCTAGGTGTTACTGAATATTGGTGTTAAAGACGTTATATTGTTACAGGGTCATTTTTATTACTAACAGAATAAAATTAAACTTGCCTAATGTTGGTATGTTATTGCTTTTCCGTTTTTGTCGGTCAGGCTGAACATACATTGTATTATTAACGCAACCACAAGATGATAACCATCGATGCAGTTACATAATCGGATCGCGTTTTACGGAAAGTTTGCATGCAACAAGTGGGAAAATGGAACATTGGGGAAAAGTAAAGCAGAACTGGTGATTGTGACATCTACATCATATCCAAACTTACGCTGCCATTAACGGGTTCACAGTACAATGTTGTCGATTCTTGGTATCGAGAGTCAACTCTTCGGGTTATGTTCAAAGAAGACTGTTAAAAATCTTCGACGTTGATGATAAAAAACGAAACCTTCTTAATACAAGAAATACTTGGCATCTCTTTCGCAGCAGAAATCCAGTAGTTTAACAACATAATTACGTTGTAAATGAATTTTACATGGATAATGTTACCGTTTGATGATGGTATTATTTTTTTGTTTCACAGAAAGACCTCTTTATATTTGGCTGTACTGTGTTTGGTAGAAAAACTAATTTATGTTGGCTGTTCGTTTCAATATACAAAACGTGTGTAAGGTTATTGCTAACAGTTAATTGCAAACTACAACATAAAATGTTATCTTGAAACTGTGCTATATAGTTTTATTCCCATTTTTTCCTGGCAGATTATCATGAACATTTATTAAGGCATCTTTAATCACGTTGTGCATTTCAGATTTAAATAGGTATTACTTTGATAATTTCTGGATTGTCTTTATTGAAAAATGAGGGTTACACTTTTTGTCGCTCTGCTGGTAGCAGCAAGTGTGGTTATGGTTGACTCCAAAGGATGCCCAAGGGTTCTGGCGAAGTTGAAGGCATTCAAGAGATCCAGGCAACATATGATGGGCGCTTGCCTCGCAGAATGTGATTCGTGCTCGGGGGTCAAACGATGTGCTCAGACAACTTGCTTGTGTGATTGTGCTGCTCAAGGTATGCTGAACATATTCTGCTGAGTATCCTTTTAAGTACATTACGATACGTGTTAGCATTGATTATTAAACCGCCCTTGCCGAATTTTTGATTTCTGACAGCATTCTCCGGTCGTATGTAGAGCATCATTTTTTAGTTAAAGAATAAGTCGGTTGTATTCTTGGAAAGGCACTTAACCCTTTGGATAAAAGTATTGGTTTAAAACAGTAGCAACGCAATACGCTTTAAAACGTTTAATGGTGTTTTTAAAGCTGGTAGACTTTTCAACTTTACCTTCAACTCTAATCGTTAAAATCTAACACCAAGATTTTTGTTAAAAATTTATAAGATATTATTAAAAAATATGTTTCTAGGTAAGGCTGGCTTCTTTGGCTGCATGAAGCAATGTGTGAGCACCAGATGCTCGGTACCGGCGGAATGCAAGCAATGTACTGCACCGTGCAAACAACGGGTCAGGTCTTGCAAGAGAACCATGTGCAGATCATCATGCCCTGGCAATCAGAGCCTTCAGCAGCATGTCAGAAACGCGGAGTGTCGCACATGTGTGATGAACAACTGTGGTGCTCAGTAATTCTTGGAATTGCTGTACGGTCGTGTGGCACAACTGTTAACGCGACCGATACATGTACAGACTACTAAAAAACCGTCCTAGTGTAGAGCCTATTATGGGTTCGAAACTTGGTTCGGTGAAAAAAATGTGACACTAAAACGTTTTCTTGATTTAACTACTAACCTATTAGAATACTAATATACTAATATACTAATACGGTCAGTGACATTACTAACTTGCTTAGCTGGTACAGAAAAATTACAATTTTGATTCGAAATGTTTCTTTTTTAAACTATTTTTTTTATAAATCTATATATGCAAATACAAACTTGCCCACTTCAAAACCACCACCTATTTTTTTTTAATTCTGTTTCTTCAATTTTGTTACCTATACTGATGCTTTAATACAAATTTCTTCAATTGTGTTACCTAAACTTGCGCTTTAATACAAAAATTAACAACAAATAAGTCTTCATTTTTCATTTTAATGTGGTAAGTGAAGCAAGTTCACACTTGCCTCGGGATACAAAACAATTATGGAAAGCGGTTATGACTTTGATCGCGAATCCAGGGGTAAAAGACACTTGTAGAACTTCGCTTAAACACAGTGTGACTTACTGAAAACGTAAGGAACTTCTATTTTTTTATTGGCTGGTCACTAAGCTTCTGTTTTTAAGTAAAATACGGAAAATGAATCGATCGCGTTAACTATTCCACTCAAATAACCTTTGGGATTGTTTTTTTGTCGAATTACATTGAAAACCCGTGTTTGGATTCTCACCACGTTCGTTTTAAAGAAATCCTGTGTGGGAATCGGTCTCTTTAACCCTTCAGTCAAACAGTAGAACATGTCGCAATCATGGTGTGTTTAACGAACTACAAAAGAGCCAATACCCCGGTGGTGAGTGTGTGTGTATTTCATGCCTTTTAGATTTAGTCTCGGTGTAATAAACACGTCTGGTTGGCTTTGGTCCTTAGTTTTCTCTGCGCAGCATCAGAGACTAAAATGGTGGTACCTATCTAACCCCTTTTGTATTATATGACTGGAACGTTTAGTATACAAATTGAAACGATGAAACGAGTAACGAGTTAAAACAGGATGGAAAGAGTGAAACAAGTGGCGAGATGAGATTTTCTAAAATTAGGGCTGTATACAGATTAACTTATACTAATAAAAAATGTCTGGTCTAAAATGCTGTCAAAAATATTTAATGAATAAATGTTCTTATCAATCATATTATTATGCAAAAATTACAGCAGTCTTATTGGATGAAAAATACAATTCTAGAATTCACAACAATGTGTTTGCAAATTACTGGAGCGTAGCCGAAATTAATAAATTTTAATTGGATACAAATTTAACGGCGTTTGGTTGTAACACTCGGTGATGCTATGTGAGGTTGTTTTGTGGGAATCCCACAAGGTTATAATTGTATTTCTGTATATTTTATTATTTATTAGTTATGCCATGTGTCCAGATTTTGTGCATGGGAAGTTACGATTAATTTCCTGTTTTCGACAGCTCAGTCGATAAATTGTTTACCGCGAGGTCATTTTAATACCTTCCAAGCTTCGTGTAAAACATGTATTTCCTGCTTTGAGTCTTATATAAACTGTGTATAATTCCATAACATCAGAAAACATTTGATGGAGCCTCGCTTGGCTTTGCTGCTTTCTCAACTTAGCCGATAACTACCTATTATAAGCTATACACCTTGTGTACAGCGATTTTATTGGGTGCACGCAGCGTGAATACCTAATAAAATACTTCACCTATGTTTACCCCTTGTCTTACCCTGGTTATCACCCGTGTAAAGTTAGATCGCTGCTACAGTTTCAACACAGTCTTTATTGTACGGTCGTTTGGCCGAATGGTTAACGCGTCCGATTCCTATACCGAATTATGTACAACAAAAGGTTTCAGCAACGAGCACATCATCTGCTTGAATCTGATCAGGTTAGAAAAACACAGTATTTGTACTTTTTCGATAGATGTAACGATTTTACTATTTGGCTTTCACCGAAATCTTGTACCAACTAGAGAGTGTCAATAACGTAAACCACCACTTTATGACCCATGTTGACTATATCTGTATGAATGTAGAAACGATCGGGTTCCCTAGCTACCTTACCACCCTTGGTTTTCTGCAAGCAGAAACTAATGGGTTCCCGAGTGATCAACCTAAACTTGATAACTGCATTTTCTAAATGAACCTGATTGGTGACATGGTTCCTTACCCCCATGGTATATCTTATACAAAGGGTTCAATGTTTTTTTCTTGAGGCAGAAACTAATGGTTTTCCGAGTTACCAATCCAAACTTAATATCAATGTTTTATGAATAGTGTATTCAAGTTGCATTATACGAATATAATATTATAATTTCCCGACGCCGAAAATGCTTAAAAAATTTCAATTTTTAAAATTCCCCAATAATTACACTTAACACACAGAGACTGTGCTTCGATAATCACAGCAGAAGCTCATTGATATTTGTAGGGAAATTTCTATCTAGATTTGTGTGATAAAAAAAACTACGGTTTTAGTAATATATGTGGTTGGTTAATCTTAACCTTTAAATCACTCCACTTCAGCTATGTTCCATTTCTATATAGATTTGGTATGTGGTATGGTAATATGTCCATTCGAACTTGCTTGCCGTCTGTGCCGTTTGCATTAGGCTATGGTATACATATTTTTAAATTAAGTATAACCCAATAATCCGCTGTGTTCAGGCAATGTCTGTACAGTGCCTTACCCAAGAACACACCGGACGCGAGCTAACGATTAGTTTCGTACCTGGAACCCCTCGACTGAAAGGCGCTGTACTAACCCACCAGAATTTTCTGTCAGAGAATAATCTCCGTTAGTAAAATTATATTGTTCAGAACTGACATATTAGTGTTGAAAATCAATGAGCCACCGATAAACATAATTACTCTACTTATACGAGGCATTGAAAATAGATTACTTTTGCATGACTCATGTAGTCTGAGTATTATGAAAGATGATGTGGTTAAAATTCAATAACAAATTAGATCGCCAACGCTATTATAGACCTCTGTAACTATGTCCACACGCATGAATTAGTAAACACTAAACACAAAAGAGTCATTATATATGTCGTGCTCAGGTTGGATGCAGAAGTTGCTGCGCAGATAAAGAAATTATTATCAAATTTGCTGTACACACAAAGGGAGTAATAAAGATATGGAAAGCAGTTACTCGTTCACACAGGAATACGACAGAAGTACAATCTATCCTGCAGAATGTATCTCACGCCAATTTTATACCGAGAGTTTCACAAATTCAATTTATTGTTCCATTTATAGTTGAAGCTATAATTGCCTCGGTGTCCGTTTGGTTTGTCTTTGTTTTATTACGGTAACAAGACGAATAGATTCAAAAGACGAAGCATAAATGATTTTAATGGCGGGGTCGTTTATATCCTTGCCATTCTCTCTACCGTGACATTGTTAGTGCGTTGCTGTTCTATCATTTTGTTCTTTTTACTCCCGCCGTATTTACCAGGATATGATGCCGAATGTGAACAAATTGGCGACATGACTGTTTGGATGTTTCTATTCACACTGATTCCCGTCTAATTGCTGTTGTTGGTACGACAGAGGGCGTTGTACACACATCCAACGATGCTTAAGTCACATAGCAAGATGATCTTCGTTTTAAGCTGGTCTACTTTAGTACTTCTACTTGGTTTTGGTTTTGCAACAGTATTAATATTCGCCATCCCAATAACACTAAAGTTTTGGTTGTGAGAGACAAATGTCATCTGTAACCATTCAAAATTCTATTGCTTCCGGGATTGCAGGACTTAGACAGATCATAAGCTGCTGGTGTTATTTATCTTACCTCTTCACCAACATATAAAAAGCAGTGTTTGATGTTTTTTATTTCTACCTTGTTGTTCCGAAACTGCTCAACCAAAAGTTTCCGAAATTAAAAAGAGACGAAATCAGTCGACCACATCAGTTGTCAGTGGCCGGGAATCGAAAAGAAGTTTTCCGCCAAGCAACAGGGTAGTTCGCATTCTTAAAAGATTGGTGATTTTCGCCCTTATATGGATCCTTAATGATGTTATAGCCACGGTCATTTCTACACAAGCGATACCGAGAATCTGGGGAAACTTTGGCTATGTGACGTATAATATCAGTTTACTTATAAACGCCATCTGCATTATTCTATCGTTCAAGGACTACAAGGCAATGATATTCTCTTTCTGTGTAAAGAAAACGAAGCAACAAACTGATGCAACCTCAAGCGACATGAATGCGTCTCCGCATACGATTCACACTAACCAGACAGTGGTATGATCGAAAACATCCGCCAGTGAAATAGAACCAGTGACTCTATGAGCATTATTTGATTTGTGACTTCTCGATTTTAAAACGTGTTCCTTTTGGAATCGAACTAAAAAGGCAGTTAAATCTGTAAAAATTATAATCAAGTGACACTTAAATTGACGTCGAAAATTAGTTTGATTTAGTTTTGATTTTTCATCGGACATTTATTATCCTTTATCACCGTCTTTTTAACCTATAATTCGAATCGGTAAATTAAGGTTTTCTAGCGGATTCTATAACACGAAAATAATTTGTATAACTCAATGTAATTATTGTACAGTGTTTTCATGAAATTTTTTACAAACAATAAACGTATCGAAAGTGTAAGATCTGATTATAATCATAATTTTAAGAAAGTTGAGTAAGAGAGTTGAAAATTTTGTGTAACAAATTCAAACTCGACCCTTATCGTACATTGGTAACCTTATCACAAATGATCATAAAATCAGCATAAAATAAACATTTTTATTTTGAACTCCGTTGAAACAACACACGTTTGATCCACTGTTTCACTATTATGTTGAAACTGTTTCGAGAAATCGTTTAATATCTGAATCCTGGAAAACCTCAATTGATTTTTTCCTACACATCCGTCGATCACGTGACATCCGTCGATCACGTGACATCTGTCGATCTCGTGATATCTAACGATCACGTGACGCAGCATAAATGCAGAAATCGTAATACGCAGCCATTGAAGTATCACCGAATACACGCCTCGTGTTTTATTAATTCAAAATGAAGATTTTAACTTAGTACTTATTCCATTAGGTATGCATAGACCGATATGTACTAAAATCGAAACTAGCCATTAGCATGTCGTCTGATTCTTTGCTAAGGCAATCTATTTTAAGAGATTAAAAAATGTGGGCATAACTTGATCCGAAGACCATTCTATTTAAGTTATAACGACTTCTATTTTCTTAAGTTCAAAATGAGCACCCTATACTACATTTCAATCAACACAACTAATAAATGCTGTTTGGTTTATTTAGCAATAAAACCGAGCATTTTAGAGGCCCATAACACGTCTGAGGGCCACCATATCTTTGAAGCTGTCGCACAGATCTAGAATGGAAAGTAATCGGTTAAAAGTAAAATTTGTCAACTTAAACGAACACTATTTAAAGGAATATATGAATGGCTTGATTGTATAGGTGTAATAGTTAAGTTCTTAAAATTAGAAGCAAATCAAGCGACCGTTTGTTGTATAAAGCAACGTATATATATAAAAAAAATTCTGTTTGTAAAATATTGTGGTTAATTAAGGAAGAATTTTCAACAAATACGTACTGTCCGCTTCAGCAGATGAAACCTCCATCGAGCTGCAAAGGAAATTCAAAATCATTAGAAGCTATAGTAAGACTAAAGATTTTTTTGCATATTGTGTTTCATTGCGCAAAGTAAAGACACATCGGGTTATCAAGCTTAATGAACCCTACAGTAGTTGCATAATATTATAATTGGTAATTATCATTGTTGCTAAGAAATAAACCTAAATATGTTGTCCAGTCGACTTGCTGGTGTGAGTACCTCAAATGTCAGCCTAAAGTTTGTATAAGATTGAAACTAGTGGCTCGCTATTTCATTAGTTGGGATAGTACCTCAAATTTTGGCTTAAAGTTTGTATAAAATTAAAACTTGTCGGTCGCTATTTTTTTGTATCTTCGGGAGTGGTAATTAGCGTACTTATCCTGAACTGGAGGAACGTATTAATTATACACAAAATACTGCTATATTTCAGCAAACCCGATGTTGGCTGCGAAGTAATCTGACGATTGCCCGTGTAATAAACCACTTAAGATTTTCAATTCACAAGATGCAATATCCTAAACACTTTAAACACATTGAGCCGTCTTTTAAACCTAACAAAAAAATTGTTATTTAAAAACAAAAACTTACTCAGTCCTCTGGAACGAAACGTCGTAGCCTTCGGTTGTGCACTGTCTTGCGCTTGTCAGCGCCAATTGCAGAAGAACGAGACAAAGGATTGCGATTTTGCGGTTCATGTTTCTTCGTAAGTAATGTATACAGTGCCGAATCGCGACATTGCATCATGTTTTATAGCAGTCCTACGACTTCCTCGAACAAAGAGGAAACATACAGTTGGAACTCGTGTCTATAGACTAAACGATCAAATTAAATAGAATTTACTCGTGTATAACTGAACGGAGTACTTAGACTTGGCGAGGGCGCGATATCACATGAACAACTATTAAATTATCGCTTGCACACAGTCGAATTAATGAAAATGTTCTAGTATTCTCGTTACGGTAGAGGCCCTGTTACCATTGGTTTACCAAGAAATTCTTCTAAGGTAAGTTTATTCACGTTCATCCTCCTAAATGGGAAAACGCTAAAGGCGTCACCACACTGGCAATAAACAAATTACTTCGCGTTATAGTCGCATTATCGAAACTATAGCAGTGTATTGTATACATGGTTAAAAGACCATCTCAGTTTTAGTATACACCCCATTAATTCAGCAGGTCTTGACGAGCTCAAGGATATCTTCCACCTCACAACGACGGGTTGTGTTACCTTTTGGCCAAAGACGGTGCACTGACACACCAAGCTTTTGTTGGCTTATCCGAGGACAAATCCGACGAGTTCGCGGACCAGTGTTTAAAACAAAATACCGAAAAGTATTTGCGGGTTTACATGAGTACGAATCGTTTCATCTCTTAGTCGTCACGTGATTAACGGATGTAAAGGAAACACTAGCAAGTATTACATCCCTCAAATGAAAGGAACAGTACAAGTCCTATTGATTATAATGCGGGATTAAGATAAGTTGGTATATGATGTGGTTCTAAATTTGAAAATAATTCGATATAACATATAAATGGTAGGGTTATCTAGTGGTGGGGCGATCCAATACTACATGACCTAACCGACCTGATTTACTACTTAAATACCCTTGTATGTGAATAAGAATTTACTAAATGGGTTTGACAGCTATAGTGCACTTGGAAGTAACAATATGGTGGACTTGTCCAACGCTACAGTCAGTAATTTCCAATTATAGTTGCGATAATTTCAGTCATTTCGGTAATACCATCCAGTCCAAGTAATATCCGCCAGGAGGTGTTGTGAGGACAAAGTTCTCGACTTTAATCTTTTTAATTCCAGTTTGTGTCAAAGTTAATACACGGTAAATATTGGTTGGTCAGGGGTTAGCACGCCGACGAACACTGTGCAAAAATCAGAGATCCAATAGTCCTGGGTTTAAAGATAGCTCTGGTAAACGAACAAAAAGGATCATCTATTGGCGTGTATAGTTCAACACGAAATTGGACATGGAGTAGTCATAACCGGCCTTGACAAAGCAAACTACAATGTGTATATATAAAATAAAAAGTACAGCGTGTATAAATATAAATGAAAGTTAATCGGTCGTTGCGTTAATAATCGACGCAATACAATATTTTCAGACACAATTTCAGCCAGTCTTTATTTGACACTTAAAAAAACACACAAATTAATGAAAAGAATGTGTATGGAAAACCAAGTAGGTGTTGTAATGTGTTATTGGAATTAACGTCATCTCGCTCAATTCTGGTTGCATTTAATGAATAATTGGATTGCAAAATCCTTTAGAATTTGTATTGAGATTTCATGTACCGAAACAAACTGTGGTGTGTACGTGTCATTTTGACTAATAACAGTCGATCACGTGATACATGGAGACAGGAGACAATTAAAGACACGTTTCCTTCCAATACAATCTCATTGAGTCTAGGCTTACCAGTTAAGTCTTGTAAAGTTAATGACAGGCCGGCACACGTTTATTTTTCACTTTACTTTTCTAAATTTAAACTCAGTGCCACATGAATGGTATTGTGGATAAAGTATTACATTTGTGTTGGTGGCGTTATCTGTTCGGCCACGCCATCGCTTATGCCATTTTTTTGGTGGAAAGCCAAAAAAAGCAACATAACGCGAGTTGGTGGTCTTAGACCGAAACCCTACGTTGCACATGTGGAACATTAATCCATTTCGGGTTAGTATCCCTACTAGCTGGATGCTGGTAAACACTCTCCACGAGCATCTCCACAGCGTGCAATCCACGTTTTCGGGAAGTTTTAATTCCATTATCCTAACCCGACAACTTTACACACTCCCTCCAGCGGATGAGACTGGAGACTGTGCCGGATAACCGCACTACTACAGAGTAATACTGATTTAGGGTTCGTACACATTTATTTACTCCGTTCGACCATTTTTTACCGTACTAGGTTTCAAACCGATGATAGGTTCGTTAGCAAACTCGTTTTTTTGTGTACTGCGCAAAGGATGACACGCAAAATCGTAAGGCGTTCCTTTTTTGTATACTTGATTTATGTATCGGTCGCGTTAACCGGTCGGCCACACAACCGCATGCATCTAACCGACCAGTTGGTACAATTGAAGACGACAACTGTTTCGACAGCGCCTGGCGTGGAATATCAGTATTACGACACAAGAAATGATGGGTTGTCTTGACACAAATAAGTACAACCCAGTTTATTTTTTTAATATGAAATATAGGATAGGATAGGATATTCATCTTTATCCCCGTGAATGGGAAAACCAAGGGGGTTAACACACGGGCAATCGTCAGATCACCTCGCGCCCATCGTCGGGTTACCGGAGCTATTGCAGTGTGTTGTATATGATAAACACGTTCCTTCAATTTGGTAGAACCCATTAATCCGCTGGGTTCAGGCAATGTCCGTAAAGTGCCTTGCCCAAGGACACAACCGACTAACTAGCGACCAGTTTCGCACCTGCAACCTTTCGATTGAAAGGCGACGCACTTAACCGTTAGACCAACCGGCCGGACAATATCACTCTGATGGTCGGATAACTCGTGACCACAGTTGCCTTATTAAATGCAAACTGAACTTGCGGTGACAACACTGATTTTGCTTTCTTTTTACCGGACTTTGGTTCAATTCGACCACACGACCGTACAGACAACACTAAAATAAACGACATGTTGCTAAAGTTGTACCTGTAGCGACGCCGTGCGGTATAAACATATTTATTATTCCAAAGTAGGTACTTTGGAATGTTCTTGTTAGTTAAATTATACTTATTATTTGTCTCTAGTTTACGATTATTACCATAAGCTCTTCTTTACCTTGTTTATTAAAAATTATTTCTAGTTTAGTGTTTTCCAGGCCTTTCACTTTGCCGTTACCGGCGCTTCTATTTTACATTTTATCGCCTCCCGGGAATTCCCATGTAATAATCTGACCTAAATTTTGCACTGCGTGTTCAAGACCCATTCCGCCATTCGTAAGTCGTAACCACCTTTTAAAACTTAATTGCATATTACCGTCATTGTAAAATGGCACATTAAAGTATACAGACTACTGGTTTGAGTTGGGTGTTTCTGTCCGACAGATTAGTCTGGTGGTTTAGTGTTAGCATTAGGCAATAAATAGATTCCAACTATACCCAAATAAGGGTGCCTCTAAATATTACAGGACCGCTTGGATCGCTTGCATCACTTAGATTGCTATGGAAAGTAATTCTAACTCTGTCCCATACACTAATCTCAACCCCAGAACTGACTTTAACCCCAAAGCCCCAACCCTAACATTAATATCATGGCTTTTGAAATTACGAAGTATAGTAAGCGATTCAAGCGCTCCATGCGATCCAAGCAGTCCTGTAATATTTATAGGTACCGCCCAAATAACATTTCGAATTATTACTTGTTTTACTAATCTCGTTAAAAAAACTAGTTTAAAAAATGCAAGCCCATTCATCGTTTCAAAACGATATCGCTTAACTGTCTGCTGAAATAAGTTTGTTTGCGCGAGGTTTATTGATGATTACTGACCGGTATGATTAGCTTTGTCACCTTGGTGGGTTAGTTTTAGCTGAAGTGTTGTTGGTCTTTTAGCCGAAGGGTTGCTGTTTTTTGATATGAATAGGTTCGAAACTGGTTGATAGCTAGTCGGTTGTGTCCTTGGGTAAGGCATAGCCCCACTTCCTCCATGGTTAGTGTGTATAAATGTGGCGTTTAGCAATAATTATTTGGTTCTTCTGCTGCTACCTGTACTTATTACCTCAGCTTTCGTTTTTCTGCGTTTTATATTTTTAGGTAAAAGAACTTTGGTACTTAACGGACATAGCCTCAACGGCTAAACCCAGTGGATTAAATGGGGTTTACCAAATTAAGGGTTAATCATAAACAACTCACTACAAAAGCTTCGGTAACACGACGGTGTGTGCGAGGTGACCTGGTGATTGCCTGTGTTTTAACCCCCTTTGGGTTCCTATTCCAGGGAATAAACATGAATATCCTATATCCCTTCATCCTATTTTGAGATAATATAATAATAGACCATAGTATAACTAGATTGTGGTTCTCCATTCATAGAAATAAACATGAATATTCCACATTATACAGGCTAACAATAAATGGTTGCAAAGAGGCAAATTGCTCATTAAGTGTGGTATGCAGAAACTTTGCTCAAGCTTAACCCGGTATTAAGAAAAAGCATTAATTCTAGGTTAAGAAATTTGGTATGCAAAACGCTCGCTTAAGTCAAATCTTGGGTTAGCTTGAGATCCTGACCGAGGTTTTTCATGCCACCTTAAAACTAAGAAAAATAATTCTAACCCTGCTTTAAACACCAAACTTAACCCTCTCGCTAAACCTAACTCTAACCTTAACGTCTAATCTTTTATTTTGGTGTGTAGTTTTCCCTTTACCTTCTATTCATTATGCTTAACTAATTTCTACTTATACAGTGGTGGTTAAGATGGATATTAAGTCACAGATGTGTAAAACTGTTCAAATTGCTCAAAACCAAGTGCAGATATGGACTCAGGCCTGTGAAGCATGCAACAAATACATTCTGTCACTACAAAACCTTTCAGAACAATTAATATGTTGCCGTAAGGCCAAGATAGAAGAAACACCAATATATCTGGCATTTCCGAATTTTAAGGAAATGTTAACTTTAAAATTGTGTTTGGAAGTAGATCGCTGCATAAGAAATATAAATGGGACACTTGGAAAATTAAAAGATTGCCAGTACTCTTTAAAAAAGTGTGTCGATAGATTTTGTCGTACAATTTCTTTAACAGAACTGGAAAACGTTAAATGGACTGCGACCGTACCACCTATTTGCAATGTAGCACTATGGTTGGTTGATCTACATCAACACATGCACCACCAACTGGCGGAAAAAGAAACGCTGATGTCTTTTTTCTCCGAGACGTCAGCACAACCAGATATATCAAACAACATTAACTCATTTGTAGAACTGTGGAAAAGGCATTCTAATCTTATGTCTTATATTAGTGAAATAAGTGAACACTTGGGACTTGTGTTAGTTGACTGATTTTGTTTGTATTGGTTGGAATTAATATGTTAATTTCTCTTACAATACTAAATATTCATCAATTAAAATAAAATTTTCAGGAAAGAAAAAATTAAAGACATAGGTAGTCATTGAGTCAAATTTCCCTATGTATAAAATCATTCTTTTTATTTAATCATTTTAATTTTACAATTTATTTAATTGGACATGGATTGCAACCATGACAAAGTTTGGAAGAAAGATTGGACACATTGCAGCGTTGTTGTATTTCATATTATCCGCTTTTGATACCGGATATGCTGTTATTCAAGACTGCTCATGGCTAAGCTTGCAAAAAGGTCAAGATTACTGTTACATTCCACACTCTGAAATTCCTTGCTATTTGGAGCACGCTTTTCAACATTTTAAAACTTCCAATGACAAACTACATTTTTGGGTTGAGATGTGTTTTTTTACAACTCCCCACGATTTTCATGGAAACAGACTGAATTACTCGTGCAATGTCCACCTCCAAGCAGGTCCTGTGACATGCAGGTCGTTGACTGCAGATTTGGTGGATTTCACAAGCAATTGCACAATCGGACTGTTTTGGCATACCGGCTTACGATTTACGGATTACCGGTATATAGAAAATATTCTCATCGGTAAATTTATATATTGTAAATACATATCTTTCTATATATATATATATAAATGTATATATATCTATCTATGCATGTATTGTTATAACATACATTACTAAAGAGGAATATACAGTTAGTAGGATAAAATGGGATATTTATGTTTATCCGTGAACGAAAAACGGAAATGGCATTATCACACAAGATATCTTTAGATTATCTTGTAAATAACTAGGGGAGTGTTTTTACAAGGGCAATTGTCGGATTAGCTCATGCCTAACTGTCAGGTTTTCGAATCTATTGTGGTATTTTGTGTATAATTGAAACATTAATCAATTTTGTTAGAACCCAGTAATTAATTGACTGATTTCAGGTCCTTCTAGTGTCTTGCCCAACAACACAACTGACCAGTTTCAAACCAGCAACCTTTGGCTGAAATGCCATAACTAATGTGAAGTTCAGACGCTTAATAAACATTTTGTCATTGATCAGTATTTAATTGTTAAACAATTAAAAATTAAAATCGACTTGTGTGTATCTCACATGGTTAACGTAAAGTTATTAGTAGGCCCATACAATATTATTATATTATAAGAATATATATTTTTTAGAATCTTCAACAGAAGTTTATAAATTTTAATCAAAATTAAATTTGCTAACTCAATTTTGTTTTGCTTAATGTAAGTTTTAACAGCCACAACATTTTTTTTTCGTTACACCGTTGGTATTTTCTGGTGTGTTTTACCTACTTTAGTTTTGCAGTTTATTTCCTAACCCCTGTTTTTACCCAACTGTGCTTTTCTTTAATGTAATACAGGAGCAAAATAAAAACTAAACCAAGTTGTTGTTTTTTTTAGACAAAAGAAACTGCTCTGACGCATACAAAGATCTTTGGGATACCACTCACAGCATGTATGCGGCCGATCGGTACCTGTCAATGTATGGAAATAACACCCTGAGTTTCAGTGACAACAAAGACTGGATAAGAATTTATTCAAACTCGTAAGTATTTTAATCAATAATCGGTCGCTGCAGTTATATCGAAAGGTTGCATGTGCGAAACTGGTCACTAGCTACTCGGTTGTGTCCTTGGGCAAGGCACTTTACGGACATTGCCTGAACCCAGCGGATTAATGGGTTCTACCAAATTGAAGGAACGTGTCTACTGTCTATCATATACAACACACTGAAATAGCTCCGCTAACCCGACAATGGGCACGAGGTGATCTGACGATCGTCCGTGTGTTAACCCCCTTGTTTTTTCCATTCACGGGGATAAACATGAATATCCTATCCTATCCTACCATAAACATTTAGCTGCCCAATGACAGTGATCTAGTGTTCCAAATCATTAGCGTTCTAAGCGGTTGTTTTCTGACAATCAAAAACAGTTACAAGATCTCTAATGTAACCCGACGATGGTCAGCATGAATAATATAACATTTGCCCATCTTAAAGCACTCCCTCACATATTTCCAAGGCAATCTTTTAATTGCTAGTTTAATAACATCCCTTGCGTTTCCCCTCCACGTGGATAAACATAAATATTCTATATCCTACTGCAACTCATATGGCTGGCTGATGATCAAATACATAAACCTCCTGAACAGGAACTTTTCGTGGACTGTAGGTACCATTGCAGTGGTGATTATCAGTGTTCTATTCATTATAATCGGTGCGATTACCTTGATCGTGAAGATTCGGAAAAAGGTAAAGAATGCCCTAACTTTCAGTTCTGAAGATGATCCTACTATAAAACAAATTGTAAGTACTGGCACATGTTAGGTTTAGCTACATTTTTTGTTGGTATGTTCGGAATATTTAACGTGCATTTGGAGTATGATACAATACTCTTGTTTCTTTTTGGTAGTACAGCAAAGGCAATAAAGTGTGGGCAATTGTCAGTTTACATGAATGTCCAACAGAACTTTGGATTTTTTTTTCTATTTTTTATGTGTATTTACTGACTTGTTTTAACTATGTAGAGGATATCAGTTTACGCAATTTGCATTAAGTTTCTTGCCCAAGTACAAAATCGACTAGCAACCAGTTTTGAACCTTTCCACCCTTTCGGCCGAAAGACAATGCACTAACCCACCTAGCTATTCGGTCAAAACAATGTACATTTATAAATATCTGCATATGTATTTAAAGATAGGATATTCAGTAGGGTATTGATGTTTATCTACATAAAAAGTTTAGTTTATTCGTTTTTTGCCCCTGTTTTTAAAAATGGCAAACGAATATAATCACGATACAGAAACGGAAAAAGACGGCGAAACAAACAGTCGTTAAAACACATCATTAAAGGGAAAAAAATATATAATTTAATTTATATAGCGAACGCGGCCGCCAAACCTAGGCGAAAGAACAATATTAAGCGATCCAAATTTAATTAAGATCAAAACGATATAGAGCCCTGAAGAAGAGTGTGCGGTAAAGCGCGACCAGTACTGTGGGGCAGCCGGCTTTAGGAGAAGGTGTGGCCCGAAAGCATGGACCAAATAAGGAAATGCAGGGAGCGATAACACACATGCAATCAGTAGAATACCTAGTGCCCACCGTCAGGTTAAATGGAGCTATTGCATTGTGTTGTGTATGATTCACACGTCCCTTCAATTTTCCACTGAGTTCAGGTAATGTCTGTTAAGTGCCTTATTTAAGGCGACAACCGACTAGCTAGCGACTAGTATCGAATCTGCAACCCTTTTGTCTAAAAGGCGTCGCACTAACCCAGCAAGCTAATAATTATTTTCATTTAAAAGGAACACATTTTGAGATATACCAAGTTGGGGTTACTGCAAATTGACAATTCATTGGAAATAGAGGTGCTAGATGATATCGCATCCGGGTAAAAACAACTATTCCTTAGGTCTATTGTATTGTAGGTTGAGATATTCATGTTTATCCCCGTGCATGGAAAAATGCAAGAGGCGCTAACACATGGGTAATCGTCAGATTATCTCATGCCTGATGTTGGGTTACCTGACCTATTTTGGTTTGTCTTGTATGATTCAGACGCTTCTTTAATTTAAGAGAACCCCAGTATTCCACCGGGTTTAAGCAATGTTTGTCTTTTCCAGTTTCCTTGGAAAAGTGTCTTTTCCAAGGACACAACCACCTAGCTAACGACCAGTTTCGAATCAGCAACCCTTTTATTACATGTTGTGACGAGAATCGTGATTGTTATCGAGGTTCTGGATGATTTCGCATCCGAGTAAACAACTTTTCCACCTTTGATCCATGTTATCTTACCAACTACCCTTTTAAAGCTCCCCTGAATATGAGACATAAATATGCACCTTCCTTGAAGGCCTTGCCATATTAATTCTATTTTGTGTTTTATTGTTTTATTTTGTAATAAGGTATTGATAAGTAGTGCATGTCTCTTTCGTATACCTTTAGATTTTTTATTCATTTTATTATGGGTTTTAGTTAATGTGTCTTCTTCAATCATTTTTATTAATCGTGTATCACCTTACCGTAAATGAAAACACAAAAAAAAACTTTTTACACATGAATTCTTCAATATTTAATTGCATTTTTATTCAATTGTAATTCATTGTGTGTTAAAAAACACACAAATATCAAATATATTTTAAAGACATCAATACTGCCGTTGCTGTAAAGTGAACGTTTTTGATTAATAAAACGAATGTTGTGTTATGCAAATTCACCAAAGTGCCAGTCATATTACAACAATAATGTGCTATTAAACTGCCCTTGTTTTTCTTTTCTTTGCCTTTCTCTTCATTTATGGTTACCATTTTATACGCCGACCTTTTATGCATTAAAATACAAATCATAAAAAAAAACAGTTGTATTTGGAAGAAAACTTCATCAACGTGCGAAATTTATA
This sequence comes from Ciona savignyi, assembly GCA_000149265.1. Lineage (NCBI taxonomy): Eukaryota > Metazoa > Chordata > Ascidiacea > Phlebobranchia > Cionidae > Ciona > Ciona savignyi. Next base: position 348,807 of record CH003181.1, read on the forward strand.
GTGGATAGATTAAAGGGCCTTTTGTGTAGCTTACTGGCAGATTGGGAAATCACGTTAAAGGATTTCCTTATATCGTTTCCTAAACGGATCACTGTCTAGTTGCCGAAGCTATTACAGTATGTTGTATATTATACATTTAGTTTTTTTTATTTTTACTCTTGCCGCCAAGTTGTCCCTCCTGTCCTATAAATATTAGCCCATTTTTTAAATAAAAAAATTAAGAATTACTTCTGATATTAAATACGTGCTTGACACCACTGGTAAGAAAACGGGAAAATGTAAGTGGTACCTACATAGTCGCCCAAACCATTATACGGCACTCCAAACTTGGTCCTTGCATGACAGCGTGTCAACCGTTCTCGCTTTTCCCTTTTATTGGTTCGTCCTTCAGTTCTTACTTCGTTCAGTTGACAGTAATAGTTGGTTTCGGTGCAGTAGTTATATTCATTTATTTAATTATTTAACTTATATTTATTTTACAGCTACAGACCTTGATACTTCAATATTAGAACACCTCTCCCCTCCCCCTTACCGCTTTCCTCATTTAAAAGCCAATATTTTTTCCCAAATGTCCATTTTCCAGTTCGCCTTGCCGCCCCTTTATTTTTTGTTATTAAAGTTGGTTTAAGTTTTAAGTTGGGTTGTTCTAATTAGGAATTTGTTAGTTATAAATGCGACCGTTTGGCTGTTACAGTAAGAGTTAGATTACCTTTTGACCAATGTGTTGAGTACGTATGATTAAACACCGTAATTTTTGGTAGTATCCATTAAATCGACCGTGTTTATGCAATTTCCGCTAAGTGTCTTTATAACAGACATGACCGACTAGCTAGCGACCAGTTTCGAACCGTAAACTTTAGAGGTGCACAAAGACCCACGAAGATTTTCGTGTAAACATACTATTCATAAGAGATATTTGCTTCAGAAACCGGTTGATTAATGATTGGACAATAATAACAGGTACATCTTACTTAAACACAAAACAATGTAATAGCTTTTGTAACCCTATCGTTCGCAGAAAGAAATCTAACTATTGCCCTATACTAACGGTCTTCGATTTTACATAAACCGGTATAAACATAAATATCATATTTATTCTTTTAGTAAGCAGGCTATCGGTATGGGAAATTTTGATAATTTCTCTTTTCAAAACAGTTTATACGTGTTCTAATACTGGAAGATACATGTGAGTATTCTATTCGAATCTTCAAAAACAAATACAACGGCGCAATTTGACTTTTAATCGTGACCAAGTATTATATACAAGTACAGCTGAAACGACAAATGAAAGAATTTGAGCTTATGGCTCATAAAAACATTGCAAGAGAAAAAATACTGTTATGTCTGTCATTTCTAATTATGTAGATCGCTGATTTTAACCACAAGCTAAAACAGTAGCCTAATTGCAATTTTAACGAATACAAACATGTCGCTTAAAAATACAGTTGCAATCACATAATGTAACAGAAATATTAAAAAGTGCTTGACCTTGGAACTTTTCGTTTATTTGATTTAATAGTTAGCTTATTAAGTTACCAAAAAAGTAGTTGTCTAAGGTTGTCTATTTAATTGTGAAGTGCCAATTAGAATTTATCTTGAAAGAAAACGAAAATTTACTATTACATTTGATTAATGATGGAATATTTTATGTTAATAACACAGTAAGTCATATTTGCCCACGTTTTTCTGATAAGATATTACCCAAAAGACATTTGTACAAAAAATTACGGTTGGCCTTTCTTACGCATAATGGGTTGTGTAAACACGATGGTAAAGTTGGACCACTGCATCATATACGTGATGTCATAATGACGTCATTTGTTTAGCATGGTTTGAGCCATCGTGTGATAGATCATAGTACCAACATTAATGGCACCATTTTGGAACTCCCCATGTTACGTATTCCTTTAACTTTAAATACCAAAAAGTGCGATTACTCAAACGAATGGTCTTAAATCAACGTTCATCGTAATATTTTAAAGGTCTTTTGTTCAGTACTCAACCGACGAGTTTCATTTTAACGTTAATCGTAATTGATTTATAGGTCTTTTGTTTAATACCCTGAACAGCGAAAACAAAATTGGCCGAATATTTTACTGTGTATTAAGTTGTGTCGTGGCGGATTTGGCGATTGGAGATTCAGTTTTAACAAAAACACGTTCTTGATAGAGTTCAACCCTCGCTCTCAATTTTCTCCATTAGTCAGTTTCTCAGTTTCTCCATTTTGTTCTGGTGTTGCTCTGTTTGGCCCGGTGTAGACAGGGTGCAGGTTTTGGTTCTCCGTCAAGCTGATATTTGTAGCGTCGAGCTGTCTCGTCTCAGAAACTTCCCCCTTTCTGAAAATGCATGGTTTTTTAAATTATTGATAAATTCATTAATAATTTATTTGACTAGTCACTAAAATGCCTTCTATAGTGTGTGGTTATGATGTTGGCGCTGTTTTAGTTTAACCCATTAATATACTGAATTCAGGAGACGACCTTTAAGGGCCTTGCTCAAGGACACCACACACCAGCGGCCAGTTTCGATCCCACAACCTTTCGAACGGCGCTCTTTGGACTAGTAACGTACAAAAACAACCTAACACGCAGTGTAAAGAAAACAAATATTTGGGTTTTTAAAATAAATCACGAAATGTTTCAACATACTTGTATATTTTAGTAATACCAGTCGCACTGGCATTGCTGATTTCCTTTCCAGTTGAGTTCTTTTTGGTAAATCGTACAGATGGACCGTTGCCAGAGAGACTACTGGTTCTTGCTTTAACCGATTTCCTCACAGTAGATGTGGCCGACCTGATGTAATTATGTTATTTAACTGACAATATTGTGTAGATTAAGTTCACATAGATTGAAACTAAAAAAATTATCACTTAGGACATAAGAGAAATCTTGTCTATCATGGTGGGCTGGACAATGAAGTGGTAGGTTATGGATAGAAGAGAAATCTTACACATCATATTGGGTTCTACAGTAAAAATGAAGATATCAACGGTCAGATATCTCCGTGGCCAGTTCTGTCTTGGAGATTTGCTTTTAAGCCGGGTCAACAGACCAACATGCTCCCGGCAGCACCATTAGTTTGTTTCTTATCAATTGACGTGTTAGTGTACGCTCAGTAAAGATAGACTCCCACCCTCCTGTCTAACCTCGATCGTAGGTTTAACCTGGCCTTGGTTTGGTTTTACTCCAATGGTACACTTTTACACTTAGTTTTAAGCAACATTTGCTGATTGCCTGATATAATTCGGTCTACGTAGTTACACAAACCTATGGCAGGATATATTGGATAATAATATTTTTTTACGGAGCCAAGTTTCAAACCCATTATGGGCTCGTCACTAGGACCGTTATTTTGTATAAGAGTCGGTATATGTATCGGTCGCGTTAACCATTTGGCCACACGACCGTACTGGATAATAATATTTTAACCCGCCGCATCAAACGTGGTTAAGGTATCATGTTTTCAGTCCTTATTGGCGCGCCACCATAAAAGCCAACCGTACGGGATATTATATATTTGCCAATTTCCACATTTTGTGTCATTTTATTTATGATGGACAACTCTATAATTCAATGTCTAACATACTGACTTTTGTGGGAACGACTTGTAAAAATCTGATTTGTCCCCTTTTACAATTCGTACTATTATAGTAGTAAAATGTTTATTCGGACAGAGTTGCTTAATGCAAAATGGATGAAGTTGTCCTAAGTTCTTAGAAATGTGGACGTGCGCTATTTCAGTAGCCGTTACAGGAACCAATAAGTTACTCACTCCATAGTGGTTATTCAAAACACGTTAAGTGCCTATAAACAACAACAATAAACCATACTTGCTTAGGTTGGCACTACGTATTTCGTGTTTTAGTAATCTGATTAATAAGACTAAACTTAGGAACGTTTCTAAACTTTACCTGAGGGTTTTATCGAAGGAATGAAGTAATTGTGCTTTTATTATTCCTAACAATCTAGCAATATCTTAACCGAAACTTAACAAAATAACCTAGCGCGTTTTTAGCTCTAAACAGTAACCACGGTCAAAAATCAAACTAGTTTTCTATAATCAGCAACGCAACAACCGCCATTTTGACGAGTGTTTGAAATAACGTCGACTGCTAAAAAACCGTTTGAACGTTGTCCATTTTAAGTATTATTTTTAAACTTATTTTGGATGCGCAATAGAGTTCCAACATTTGTTTGCCTTAATAAGGACATGAACCCGTGGCAAGACCCTAAGTCAAACGAGGTCAATTGTGTCGGCGACTTTTAGTTGCATTTATTAGGTACTAGGTCGCATCCGCTTTAAACCACTCTATATATGAAAAAATGCTTACGTTGTAGCTTTTTTCTTGAATTAGTCGGTTGTTTTGTTGGTAATAAACTATACAACACAGTTAGTTAATAGTTCATTGACATAGAAGTCGACAACCTGCCGCTCCGGAGCCGCATGCGGCTCTTATTAATTTTATTGCTACTGTAGAGAGCGCTTAATAAGTTTAATACCCATGCATAAGTGAAACTAACAAAATAATACGCGGGCCTTTATCTCACACAGCGATATTTTTCTTTTATAGCAAAAACAAGTTTGTTTTGCAGCTCTCATTGGTTTTCAACTTGTGCAATGTCGGTTAAAATGGCTTTCAAGTGAAAATGGTTGCCGACCCCTAAGCTGAATAATGGTCACATATAAATGACATATATTCTGAAAATAAACATAATTTATGGCACTGTTGCAAAAATGTTCGGCTCTAATCCTGTAACGATCATAATTTTGTGTAAGTAGTGTTAGAAACTTAGTGCGTCTTTAAAATCAATGCAGCAAAGAACAGTCAGTTCATGCTACAAGCTATATATTTCTAACTTTACTACAAAACTCTATATGACGTACTTGGACAGCAATTTAGATTTTGGCATCATTCCGACGTTTGACATGAGTCCATTTTTTACCATTTATCATCGAAACAAACGTGATTTACGTAATTCAAGCAAAGGAGACTTTCGCATTTTCAGAATTACTCATAGAATTGGCAAAAATTCTTTAAGGAAATGTATATCACGTTTTATAACGTCATTTTTAGGCAAGCTACTAAGTATGGATGTATGTGTCATTTCTATTCCAGCTGGTAGGGAGTTCCGCATATTAAACGATTCACACACGGTTATCCCCGACTAACTCATTAGTAGTCCGTGTGTTGAATGATTTTTTATTTCAAGTAGTTTTTAACGGATTTTCAAGAAGTGCATATGGCTCAGTTATCAAAATCGAGTTGTGTTAATTACATACAAAGAAGGGTCTTTTACAGATTTTTTGTCAACACATATTCACAAAGTTCATTTCAATCTACATATGGACCTAGTTCAGTGCTTTGATGAAAAACACTACTGACTAATTCAAGGCAGACGTGGTCTCTCTATTACTCCAAAGTCCGACTCATTACCCGTTACAGCTAACCACCCAGACATTTACCAGGGCAACCTATGATGCATAGGATATATACGTTCGTCAGATCATGTTAAATATCACAATTATGCTGCAATGGTTAAATGACTTAGATTCGCGGCGGCAATTGTTATAACCATACATATCATGCATCCTTTATCAGCAAGAAATGACTTATAGCCTGTTTGCTCTGTCCGTGTGTTTCATGCTTCCGTATTTAACTTCTAACTTTATACTTATCCAACCGGACCTTGTAACGAACTTATCATCTTTTTAAAACAGTCAAGTAAAATATAAGTTGGAATTATTTGAGATTGGAAAAAACATTAAATAAAATATCACAACCTATGATGTTGTATTATCATTTATATACAGAGAATACTTACGTCCAACGTCTTGCAAAACTGGTTCCAAGGAAACTGTAGAGATACGGGTTCAGTGCAGAGTTCAGGTACGCGAGTAATGAACCAACTACCGGTAACACCTTGCACAAGTTTGACTGCGTATAGATATGTAAAGAAGGTTACAAATACTACAAATTACAATAGATGCGAGATTTTAACAATAAATTAAAAACCGCCGACTTATCCATTCAATGGTACATGCATTTTGACTTAGGAAAAAAAGCTTCTAGGTTTTGTCCAAATTTATATTATTTGGTTAAAAAATATAAAGAATTGTCTACATCGTATTAAAGATATCATACGACCACAAACATATTGTAATAGGCCCTCTATCCAAGCTATTGGTTACAAGTAATTTGTTAATTGCCTGTGTAAGAACGGCGACTGCGTTTTTCCTATTATAATGATAACTATGAATATCCTATTTTCTAGCGTTACCCTGGAAATGGGGACCATAATTCCAGCGATTTTCGCCATATGCACAGCATGGAACGGCAGCCAGCAGAACACGAAGCAAGCCACAAGTGAAGCGCACATTATAGTGACGCGTCTACGATCGCGATCCGACCGAGAAGAATGTTTCCTTCCTCTACAAGAAGATCCTGGCGGGGGGTTGCTGTGTGTGCTGGCTGTGCGCATGCGCGTGGTGGAGAGACGGTGAATGATGAGACCGTAACACGCGACCATAACCTGAAGACGGAAGTAACGCGCTATCAGATTTGTATACTAAAACTAATAGACAGAGCATCAATAAATGTAATGTACAGTCCTAAGCCGATCAGCCCTTGTAAATGTACTTGGAGCATATGGGTGACCGACTTCCTACGCCTAAAGCATGATTTTTCATTTACGTACAACGATTAAGTAAAGAGCCCGCCCAGAAACTCTATCATATAACTCGTTTTTGACTACTTTTACATTATAAAAAAAAAGCTTACATTAATAGTAGTTACAGGTTAACAATTATAATTATCTTACCCAGAACGGAATTAAAAACATGACCACGAAATTGAACATATTAAATACAGTCCATCCTCTTGGCCGTGTCCAATAGTGGCACTCAGCGGCGATTGCATCCACGAAATTCGGTTGTGTAGTTTGAGCAGTAGTTGCCAAAATGGGTGACAACGTGGTTGTTGTTGTTAGTGTCGGGAATAGGTCCACGGGCAATAATCCAGTATCGTTCGGTAACCCTGCTCCCGAGCCAGCCCTACAACACATTAATCAATATTATAATATGAGAGTTTACACTTTTTTATACACGCAACAAGAGAAGACTACACCTAAACATCTTTATCGTTATAGTATATTTGTTATTCAGTCGTTTTTAACGCCTGTCATCGGTCGAAAAGTACTGGTATTGAAAATAACCGTAATCTGTTCTGTTAAGTCCCTATGCATGTCAAGGAAAGGATACTAAATATTTGATTTAGTGGTAAAGTATGTAGCTGCGTATCATTCTAACAAACTACAACAGCTCCATTATCTAGAGTTCTAGACCAACGGCTTAGATACGGTCTACAGGCTATAACAAAAGATGCAAAACAAATCTACCAAAAGGTTTTCTAAATTTTCTATTGGTGCTAAAGGTTATATGCTTACATGTCGGTTCCATTTGGCAGCAGTCCAAAAGGATCCAATTCACCAATACCTCCAAAACTGGTACCAAAGTTTCCATAGTCTATTCCTCCAAGGTTAAAACCGGAGAAATTGCCAAAATTCAATATAGTTGAGACGTCCCTGAAATAAATCAATTAGAATTAGCAATATGCAGAGTTTTTATATCATAAACTTGTTAAGACTATGTAAATCTACGTTTATAATAGTGCTCCGCAACCCTTTTTTATCCGAGGCACATTTAGAACTTACTAAATTTGACGGCACATTGCAGTCTAAAGTTTACAATGGGAGGTCTTCTGACAAGCTTTAAAAATAAGATATGATATTAGTATAAAATTCAAATTTGCCTAAACTAAATTACTTTTTATTTGGTAAAAACTGTCTTAAAAAAATATTATTTTTTCCCGCATCACACCTAGCATTATCTTTTTGCACAGTAGTGTGTTGCGGCACACTGGTTGCGCAGCACTAGTCTATAATAGCAAACACTTACAAACAGTGTGGCTCAGGTCCACTTAATGTGTTTGAAAAGGCAAGGCATTCGTGTATATTTTCCGTTGTGTAACCTTGTTCATAGCATCTTGCAGTTTCGTCGACAGGAAAGCGGTAACTACGTCAAACAAACAATATTAATAAACAAATGTTGTGATATTTAATATAGAATAAGCGTTAAACTAAGACTGATCTGTTATTCATGATTATCCATGTTAATGGGTAACCGCAAGAGCCGTTATTACAATGACAATCGTCGGATTACCTCACACCTACCATCGGGTTACCGGGACTATTGTAGTGTGTTTTATATGAACAAGACGATGTTTAAAACTAATTAATATTCAGTTTAGGTGATGTCCTCTTCTTGCCTAAGGACACAATCGCTGAAAAGCACAAAAACGATGTATTCGAGCCGAGCGTTTAAAGGTTTGTCGTAAGCCAAATGCTAATCAATTTTGTTGGGTTAACTCACTTTACCATTCGCGGGATAAAACATGTGTATTTAATAAAGTAAATATATAATTTGTACAGCATACCTACAGATACACGATCCTTTCTGTCCGACTTTAAAGCTGTAAAGCATAATTGGAATGCACATCAACAGTGCTATTAGCCAGGTTACAGCAGTGATTAGAACTGATACGGCAGGCCTGCGAAGTTTTTGGAGAGATGTACTAAAAGTGTGGCACACCGCAATGTACCGATCAATGCTCATAACCTGTAAAAAACGTCTTGTTGCGGCTATGTTTGATTTGGTGCTTAAAAATGGCTAAAAGGGTATTTTTAAGTCGTTAAAAGAGCTGTTTAAATTACACTTTGTGTTGTATTTATGTGTTAATATTACGTGATAAAGTTCTTTGTGATGAAAATAAACTAAAAATGGCGGAATAATTACTACCAATCATAATAAAGTTCTTTATGATGAAATGAAAGTAAAAATGGCGGGAAAAAACATGAAATGTGTAACTACCAACCACAAGAAACAGGATTGAAGCGTAGTAGTTGAGAAACAGAAGGGTTTCTTTGCCTTTACACATCCACTCCGAATAGATCCAGTTTCCGTGAATATCTTCCACCATTTTAAATGGGAGGGTTAGAAGAAACAGGGAATCGGCGATTGCAAGTTGGAGAACATACCTGGAGAAAAAACACCAATTTAAAGACTTGGATAACATGTAAGTAGGCCAGGAGAATGATTAATTTAAATTTATTTTAATTTATACGATTCATTTTAATTGCAATTTATATGTACAGTTTTTTTGTTTGCCTTAGTTTGTAAGCTGAATCACTTATATGCTTACAGTTCACTGTAAGTTATTCAAAAAACCTAATTGAAACTATATTAAAGCACTGATGCAAAATGTAATACCATTTAATAAGGTGAGATCGAAGTTCATTTAAACTAAGTAGGAAGCTGTTATAGCATTGGTATGTGAAGATTACCACTGGATCGTTGCCAAGCTTACTTTATTTATATCAAGATTTCCCCCTGTTTATTTTCGGACAGTAGCTTCTGGTGGCTCGCCTAAATTTCGCATTTAATATAAAGCCAAGCATTCGCAGTACACGTTATGGACCTATACCCAAATGGAATATCTTTAACTGACTTACCAATGAGTGACCGATTTCTTGTATTCACGAAGAACCAATATCACGAATATCACCATCAAGTTTCCGATTAAACCGACCGCGCATATTATCCCAGAAAACACAACTTTGGCTGTATCGACTTGGTGCGTAGGTCCAGGACTGAAAGCTTAAATTACGAGATGATTACACTCAAACGTCGTCCACTTTTATTTTCATTGTACAATTATAAGCAGATTACGGACATGGGAAAGAAAGTCCATGTTAATACCGGAAATTGGGACATTTCAGTGCATAAGCGTTGGGGAAAACTAAAAAGAGGCAAAGGGGAAGTAGATAAGGAGGGGACTGCTCGCTAAAATAAAGATTGTAACATTAAGGTTATTATAAGAGCTGGGGTAAAAGTTAGTATTTGTGTCAGGGTTAAGATTACTGCTTGGTCTGGGTTAGAATTAGTTTTTATAATTTTAGTAAGCAATTTCTCTCCTTTCCCGCATTTGAATGTTGTCCCAGGCAATTGTCCCTTACACACGTCGTTGTGATACTGTAGCTAATGCGCTAAGTTAATTCCGATAAAAAAAACATTGTTACAATTAATAAGCCTATTAATAAATTGGAATTCATCAGCATCCGTTTAGTGCAGTGCTTCTAAATATGTGGGTAATTACCCAAAAAGGGACAATTTGTCATTTTAAAAGGGGTACTATAAATTTTCAAAATAAAAAAAGAAGTAACTTCGATACCAAACGTTTTCATGCGCTTTTATTCTAAAAGTCCTTTGAATGTACAATAAATTATGAAATTACTTTTCTGTGGGTTTATTTTTGAATGCAAGCTATATTAGATAATGTTTTTCTAAAAAGGGATAATTGATATCCATCGAAACACTTTGGGGGTAACAACAGAAAAAAGGTTAAGAACCAATGGTTTAGTGCCTACCCCATATTCACAATGAAAAAGAACCTAGTTTCGATTGCGTAATCTTTCCGTAGGCTGTTTAAAAACATGCGATACGCCAAACCGTTCAGGACGCTTATACAGTGGCGTAGTGATATCATTGCTCACGTACCATCGGACATTACCTCTTAAAATGGCGCATTACTCAAAGACAAACAACAGACTTAGCTTCCGGGTTATTAAACTATAACAGTTAGACATACTTTTTACTTACCACACAGTACCACTTAACAAGCTAAACAAGTTTACTGTTTTTATTTTCGTTTTTTTAATAAAAGAATTAATTACAAATTGGCCGAATATTTATCGCGACCGTATACCTAAATGTGTACTAAAACTAGCTTAGTAAAGAACCCGGGTATACACTTACTTTATACGATTACAAATGTCAGTGATAGGTTTGTTCAAATTTACACCCCCACATTTTACAACAATTTTTAATTCCGGTTATTACAAGAGAAATATGTGTGATAATATTAAATCCATTTTTTATTTTCACCAGTTTTCCACCAGTTTTCTTTCCACCAGCCCCACAGTACAAAAACTCGCACACACTAAGCTATATGACAAGATAAATTTCGGTCTACGAAATTTTCCACTCGCCATAATATAACTGTTGTACGGTGGTGTGCCCGAACGGTTTGTGCGACCGACACATATACTGACTTTCATACAAAAAATACGGTCTCAGCAACAAGCCCATCATGGGTTTAATAAAAAAAGAAGAAATATGCATAATAGTATAATTGTGAAAACCGAACGCATATTGTGCTTACTTTGGTCACTTTAACGACGTGATAATCTCACAATTTTTATTTTATCGTAGCATACGTCCGGTAGGTACGTTTTTAACGATTTCGGTTCATGAATTCCCGTAATCCTACTTTTAAGTACTCCCACTTACCCTCCGCCAACTGTGGGTCTCCGCCGGTGAAGTCGTATTCATCCGAAAGTGTCGGAAAATCGTAAGACATTTTCGCCTTTCTACCCTATTCTTTACTATACCAACAAAACGGTTACTGAAAAATGGTGAAAATTTATATAATTATATAAAAGAATTATATACAGACAACTCGTTTATTAGAAATATTAAAAAAAATTTAAAATCATCAATTTCGACCTATGTGTTGTTGCTCTAAAGGTTTACGCGACTGGTTTACAGACAACGCATAAACACGAATCCAGCGAAGGATAAACGGTTAGTAATCCCGTAACCAACTAAGCACAATTAATTCAAATAAAAACAGTAGAAGTAAAGAGGCTGTTAAAATAGTTATTTAAAAAAACACTGCAAAATCTGAATAAGATCTCTATTTCAGATTAAGCGACCAATGCCTACTAAAAGTATGTAAGCTAGCAACTCTTAACACCCCGTTTTTCCATTTTAAACAATGACGCTTAAAATGTTTTTGCCAGATATGCTCTTTTTCATCCGATGAGCCTGATAGCGTTTAAGATGTCATTTCCTATGACGTAGCAGCTTATCAACTTTGACAGGCAAATTCGTGAGTTAACGACTTCGACCCTGACACACAGGATTAATTCGACTAAAAGAACTTTAACAATACGGTATTTCTGGACAACAGCTTATTAGTAACGTTGTCTCTATATTAGAACGCATAAGATTAAATGATCCTGGTAATTGCGTGCATCCTGACAGGCAACGCACTCACCGGGATAACTATTCCTGCACGGTGGAATCGGTAACGCTCTTATAAGTCGTATTAACTATAAAAACACACCATAACAAATCTAGGATGATATATGAAGGCTATCCCTATCTCATGAATATTACTCTTAAGTTTACGGGCAACACGCCTGCACAAAAGCGATTTTCTGTGACCTGACGATTTACCTATACCGATATAACATTAGATTGTCATGTACCACTAGACTATTGTTTCTAAAGGATAGATTTACAAGCTGGAATAGTTGACATTTGTAAGGACACACAAATTTTTACTCAACTATTGGTAATTGTGGTTTTATTGATTTTTAACGCCTTTCTAGGTAAATAATACAAATATAGGGATCATGAAATTTATAGATAGGTCGTCACGATACTGAAGCGGTTTAATCGTAAACGTAATCTTTACACTTCAAAGAAACTTAAAAGATTCAATTGGTTCCCTTCTATTTTTATCGCATATTGAAGAAAACATTTTCGTAACTCGATTTTGCATGAAACTTTAGCGGTTACGCTATGTAACTCGACTATTTGCTGCATTCTCAATCCCTTAGTCCTCTAACTTTAAATGAAGAATATATAGCATGCCAACAACATCACGTAGTACTTTCCATAAGGACACAATATCAAATGTCGTGTGCTGACGATAGCAGAACAGGAAATTATGTCAGAACAGTCCGTTGGAAAAGCTTAAGACTTCCTTACATATTCTTTCTATTTATGTTATTCCCGATTGGCAAAGTTTAAACAACATATAAGAACTTATGCATTTACAACAACAATATAATACTGTTTATATATAATTATCGAAGGAAAGGAAAAACGGGGGAAAGTTCCTGCGCACGAGTGTTCGTGCACCTTGCAACCACATATCACTTTTCATCCAACGACACCAGCCCCTCGCTTTCGCCATTTTCGCTTTGTTCTGGATGTTCTTTAGGCATGACTTTACGGACTTCAGCCATGCTGATATCTTCCTCGGTCTGTTTCGTGCCGGAGTCTCTATCACTTCTGAAAATATGATCTAGCAGTATGCGCGTGAGTAAAATTACCTAGTTTGGGTAGACCGAAATATTGATGGAATACTTAGTGTATTCGAGTATAAGAACAACTGTTAATTTAATAAAATAATTTATTACAAATTTGGCGAATATTTATCGCAACCATATATACCTATATATATACAAAAATTAACTTAGTTTAAATCTAATAAAGAAATATTCATAACAGTATAATTGTGAAAATCGAGCGCATACTGTGATTGCTTTGGTTACTTTACCGACGTGATAATCCAACAAATTTTAATTTCGTAGCCTGGGTACGGAAGGTACTTGTCACCGAGAACGTTTTTTAACGATTTCGGTTCATGAATTTCCGTAATCCTACTTTTAAGCACTCTCACTTACCCTCCCCCAACTGTGGGTTTCCGCTGGTGAAGTCATTTTTATCCGAAAGTGTCGGAAAATCGTTTCGCCCTTCTACCTTATTCTTTACTATACCAACAAAACGGTTACTGAAAAATGGTAAAAATTTATATAATTATTTAAAAGAATTGTATGATTGCTTTAATTAAATCAACTCGTTTATTATAAATATTAAAAGAATGTTAAAATCATCAATTTCGACCTATATGTTGTTGCTCTAAGCCTAAGGGTTTACGCGACTCGTTTATAGACAACACATAAACACGAATCCAGCGAAGGATAAACGGTTAGTAATTCTGACACCAATTAAGCACAATTAATTTAAATAAAAACAGTAGAAGTAAAGAGGCTGTTAAAATAGTTAGGATGTCATTTCCTATGACGTGGTGGATTATCAACTTTGACAGGCAAATTCGTGAGTTAATGATTTCGACCCGACACACAGGATTGATTCGACTAAAAGAACTTTAACAATACGGTATTTCTGGCCAGCAGCTTATCCGTAACGTTGTCTCTATATTAGAACGCATAAGATTAAATGATCCTGCTAATTGCGTGCATCCTGACAGGCAATGCATTCACTGGGATAACTATTCCTGCACGGTGAAATCGGTAACTCCGGTATAAGTAGTATCATCTATAAAAACACGCCACAACAAATCTAGGATGGTATATGAAGGCTATCCCTCATGAATATTACTCTTTATCATCTCATGAATATTACTCTTAAGTTATTACTGGCTACACGCCTGCACAAAAGCGATTTTCTGTGACCTGACGATTTACCTTCCGATATAATATTAGATTGTCATGTACCACTAGACTATTGTTTCTAAAGTATATATTTACAAGCTGGAATTGTTGACATCTGTAAAGACACAGAATAGTCCGTTGGAAAAGCTTAAGACTTCTTTACATGTTCCTCCTATTTATGTTCATCCCGATTGGCAAAGTTTTAACAATATATATAAACTTATGTATATACAGCAATAATATAATACTGTTTATATATAATTATCAAAGGAAAGGAAAAGCGGGGGAAAGTTTCTGCGCACAAGTGTTCTTGAACCTTGCAATTGCAACCACATATCACTTTTCTTCAAACGACACAAGCCCCTGACTTTCGCCATTTTCGCTTTGTTCTGGGTGTTCTTTAAGCATGATATCCAGGGGGTTAACTTTAGGGATTTCAGCCATGCTGATATCTCCATCGGTCTGTTTCGTGCAGGAGTCTCTTTCACTTCTGAAAATATCACATTTGTCGTAAAATCATATGATCTAGCAGTATGCGCGTGACCAAAATTACCTAGTTTGGGGAGACCAAATATACATTGGTGGAATGAATACCTATGTCTATTTGAGTAAGAGGCGAACAACGGTGGCTGCATTACAAATAGCCAATTTTTAAATTATTCTCTTTTACATATTGTATTTATCGACTAGTTTTTTTCGAATTACCCGTTTTAGTATTAGATGAGACAATTTTGTATGACGTCACTTCCCAAAGAGGACATTATAAGTTAAGTAGTGTTAGAAGGCTGCAAACTGGACGTACTTGTAAATCTTTGTGAACCCAGTCGAGGCGACACTGCTGATTTCTTTTCCATTCGATTGCTTTTTAGTGAAACGTACAGAAGGACCATGGCCGGATAAACTTGTCGTTTTTGCTTTAGCTGATTTTTTCACTTTGTTTGTTGCCGTTCTAGGTTGATGAACATTTGAAAATTAAAAAAAGATGTAACTCGACTAGAAATTATCACTGTTTAAAAATGGCTCAACCCGATATTTAATTAAAATGGGTTGGGTTCACTGGATTTCCGCCAAACAAGCGAGTAATTGACCAGATTTTATATCAAGGAAAATAACGGTCAAGTATGCAAGTATTTATAGGATACCTACTGTCTTTTAGAATAAAATAATCGCGTATTTGGACGTTTGTGTGATGTAGAAGAACAGAAACTGTAGGAATTTCTGCGTCGTATTTAAAATACATCAACTATAGTAACTTCAGTTCTCTGTGTAATTTAAAGTCTCTGTTACGACGACCCCTATTTTAATTACAGGACTAGATAAATATGAGAAAGGATATATTTTTTATGTGTATCCCGTTAAGCCTTGACCGTTAAGTGTCGGTAAGTATTAGGCCTAGTTTTGCCAACTAGCTAGCGACCAGCTTCGAATGTACCGACACTTAGTCTGAAAGGCGATACATTTACACACAACGCTAATCGGTTGGGGATATGTTGCCATATCGATGCATTTCAAGCTAAATATCACAACCTATGATGTATATATATACAAAGCATACTTACGTCCAACGTCTTGCAAAGCTAGTGCCAAGGAAACTGTAGAGATACGGGTTCAGAGCCGAGTTCAAATACGCGAGTAATGATCCAACTACTGATAATGTCTCGCACAAGCTTGACTGCAGAAGTTCAAGGGTTACAAACAGCTGGTGTACGTTAATACTGGGCTATCAGTGTATCAGACTGAGACTCGGAGTAATGAATTTTAATAGGAACCAGCCAAACACGAATTTTCTGTATACAAAACACGGCAGTGTTGGAGAGAAACAAAAGGTTTTAAACATAATATCAATGCTACTTAAAATAATAATACAGACTTCGGTTTTTACTACCATACCCCGCGTAATACTATTGCCATTACACATAGAATACTTTAATAATATATTAAAAGGAAAACGCAGGTGTTCTATACGTGCAATTGTAAGATAACACCTTGTCATCCTTCAAAATACCGAGGTTATATTGTAGTGTGTTGTATTTCCCACCCCTAAAGGTTATTGTCTAATATACTTTAGGGGAAAATATTCTTGTTTTAGGCCGATAGGAAAATGCAAGAAGCTTTTTCACCCCGGAAATTGTCACATTACGGAGTGTCCACCGTCGGGTTAGCAGAGCAATTGCTGTAGTTGCATTTGATTGCGACGTTTCTATAATCGAATGGGATTGTTTTTAAAGGGCCTTTCCAAAGTACACGCCAGAATAAGAAAGCAGGCGGGTTAAATTCTAAATTCTGCAGCTAATAACCAACGTTCTAATTTATCGAGCTATACGGCCTGACTTACTATCTTATGGTTTACCTGGGAAGACTTGATACCATGGATTTTGGCCATATGTACGGCGTGGAACGGCAGCCAGCAGAACACGAAGCAAGCCACAAGTGAAGCGCACATTATAGTGACGCGTCTACGGTCGCGATCCGACCGAGAAGAATATTTCCTTCCTTTACATAAAGATCCTGGTCGACGATTGCTGGCTGTGCGCATGCGCGTGGTGGAGAGACGGTGAATGATGAGACCGTAACACGCAACCATAACCTGTGCAGGGAGGAAATAAGTTGTCGCATTATAACTTAAAGCCAAGAATCAATCTTTTTTTATGTCCCTGGACGATCACTGCCCTGGGAACTTTTTTCTGTGTAAAAGTTAATCTTGCTTCCTTCGTGTACATTTTAATTTTATCGCGTACGACTTATTAAATCCAAAATCTGTTAGAAGATGAGTAGAACATATAACTGTACTATTTTCCGGAGAACCTTATAACAAAATTGTTATAGGCATGATATAAAAGAAAATCTTTTTTTTATGAAATCGTCATTAGACTCTTTCTCTGTTTTTAAATGCGGTATGCTGTATACAAATCTGTCTATTAACCATTTCAGCTATTTTTTATCTTTACAAGTGGAAATGACAATAAGAGTAATCGCTCGGGATTATCAGGTAATCTTGCGTTTACTCTTATTTCAACTCATTACTTCAGTGGATTCAGGAGATGATAAGTACGTTCACAATCACACAACTAACAGAGCATCCTGTTTTGATTAAATTTTTTTTAAAGCAGAGTTTAATAATACTTAGATTAAAAGTAATTATCTTACCAAAAATGGAATTAAGAACATGACCACAAAATTAAACACGTTGAATATTTTCCATCCTTGTGGCCGGTCCAAATAATGACATTCAGGTGCCATAAGGTCATCACCATTGGTTTCTAAAAGTATTCCAATAGTTGCGAACATGGACGATTGCGTTGTGGTTGTGAAGTAGACATGGACCGAGCTTGTGTGGTTGATTGGCCCGGATCCTGAGCCAGCCCTTTAAAAGATGAATCAGGATATAAAGAATAGTAATGACTCTTCGAATCTGAAAATGTTGCTTGTTGATTTAGCTAAATTGTGGTTTATTTTGTTTAAATAATTTTAGTTACAGGGATATTTTCGTCATTTTTCTGATAAAAAAAAGTTGTCAGTTGTCGTCATTTTTTGTCATATTTCTGGTAAAAAATAGTTGACAGTTGTCAAATCAGGTATGAACGTTTAGAAATGCTAACTGGAAATTTGGCTGGTTGAATACCTTGATGGGATAGTGCAGGTGTCGGCATATTTTAAATACAGTGTACCAGTTTAAAATTAATATCACGATGAAAGCAACCTCGTCTACCAAACTGTTATGTGCGGTTTGCTTGGTCAACTACTTGATTTTAATATTAGTATTTGAGACTGTCGATTTACATGCTTTAAGAATTTAAAGACTGTTGATTTTGTGAGACGTATACAGTTTAAGTTTGTATGTGCTTATACTATAGATTTTTTGTCGTGCGCGTCAAATTACCGGCGTGACATGAAAAAAACTCTAGAGTACCACATTGTGGCACGCGTGCAATGCTGGGTTGGTGTGTCGCTCTTTAGTCGACAGAATGTGGGATCGAAACTGGTTCGCAAGCTTGTCAATTGAATTCTTGGGAAAACATTTAGTGGAGATCAGTTTTTAGAGTTAAGTTATATCTTTAAACGATAACTTCAGATTTTAAATAATAACTTCAGACTTTAAATGATATTTAAATAAATAAAATAAAAATAATATGGGCACAAGGCCCATAGTCCTCCCTCGAACGACTTACATATCATCGAATTCCACAAAACTGTTGTTGTATTGCTGTAATAATTTACTGATATCCCTGTAATAAATAAAAGATTGGTGTAGTTGCAAAGTTTTATTTAATACAGTATAATATAATATTGTGCATTTGATTTCTAAAGATTGAGCAATGGTTTAAATCTGTACTGATAAGTTAAATGATACAAAGACCTATCTTGACTTTAGTTGGATGGGATAAGATATTATTTTATTTCGTATGTAAAACGCAGGAGAATTAAAAACGACAACGTAAAGTCATATAACTGACAACGCGATGCCTCAAGGTTATAGCAATGCACTGTCAAATAATTGCAACATAGTTGAACTTACACACAGTAGGGTTCGGTCCCAGTGTTTTCATTTTTCGCAAAGCATTCCGATAGAGTTGCAGTGGTGTAACCTTGATTCAAGCACATTTCCGTTTTCTCAGCAGAGTTCATCGGAAATCGGTAACTACATCGATGAAACAATATTGATTAATCGCAATAACCGGTGAAAATCTTACATTATAAATACTTGATGGCTGTAACATCAGGTAAAATCAGTGATAATTTGCCAATTGGATGTTTAGGTGGTCGAACTCAGCCGTCTTCCTTTTGCTCAGGTAGGGGTTTTCTTTAAACTTAAGTAAATTATGACCAATGAGATTTCCCGCCGTGGCATTTACCAAAAATGGAAAACTTAAACTTTCTCGAATATAGTAAAACGTATGAGATAAAATGTCCTCTAGTAATTCTGGGTGAAAAAAAACAAAATACTGACATAGTTCATGGAAACAAACATTTATCCGAACCCCCACTGAGCACACAAACACATAATTCGTGACGTTTTACACACTTTACGTTGTCTAAGTGTGAATCGGTGTTATGTAATGTTCGCACACACAAACCAATGTCGTAAAAAAAACAAGTAAAATCAAAATGTGTTCCCATTGAAATTCCGAAAGGAACTTATAAATTTGAACGTTTAACTTCGTTCCGTTGATAACCGATTAAAGTAGCGTGTAGAACGGCGTATAAACAAGAATGTTAAACTGTCAGGCATTATACCAGATCCTGCTTATAAACTTCATATACCTAATCTTATCACACATTCACGTATTAGGTATTATCGCTAGTTAGTCGGTTGTGTCCTTGGGCAAGGCACTTTACGGACTTGCCTGAACCCAGCGGATTTATGGGTTCAACCAATTTGAAGGAACGTGTCTATCGTACACAACACACTGCAATATAGCTCTGGTAACCCGACGGTGGGCGCGAAGTGATTTGACGATTGCCCGTGTGTTAACCCCCTTTCTTTTTCCCATTAACGGGGATAAACATGAATATCCTATCCTATAACAGTACCAAACCACAAATAAAGATTTATCCAATACATTCATATAGAACCTTATGTTACTTACCTACAAATACACGATCCTTTCTGTCCGACTTTAAAGCTGTAAAGCATAACTGGAATGCACATCAACAGTGCTATTAGCCAGGTTACAGCAGTGATTAGAAGTGATACGGCTGGTTTACGGAGTTTCTGTAGGGATTCGTTGAATGTGTGGCACACAGCAATGTACCGGTCAATGCTCATTATCTGGAAAAAAAGGTTTTATTACATTTAAATGGACTACAGTTGAACCCCGCTTACCTGACCACCTATGGAACCGTCATCAAGCGGTCGCGTTAGCGTGGTGGCCGTCTTAGCGAATTTTGCTTTTAAGCAAGTTGTCGTCATATGCAGCCAAAACGTTTGCCTTTTTACTAAATTTTTACAAAATGCCATTATTTTTTTGCAAAAAAAGATTTTGAACAACTGTTAGTTCTAAAATTTATTTTTATAAAATTCAGTTCTGTTTGTCACAATTTTCTTTGTGTACGCGTGCGCGCTCATGTAATCTTTTTGTTTTGATCACAAAAGAAATTTAAATTTATTATTTTGGTGACAACGCACATTATTGGGCACGTGTGGTCGCTTTAGCGGAGTTAAATTTGAAGTTTTGGACCGAAAATTGGCGGTCCTGGTCCTGGTGGTCGCGTTATTGAAACATAATGCAATGCATTACCATAGTAAATTATTTGGGACCGCACTTAAGTGGTCCTGATAATGAGGTGGTCGTGGTATCGAGGTGGTCATCAAGCGGGGTTTCACTGTATTTTATAGGACTACAAATATATCCAGATTACTGTTTAATCACGTTACCTACATAACGTTCATAACCTACATCAAATTAAAAGTGGTTTACATTTACAACGTTAATTATTGATTTGAATGCGATAAAGTACTCAGAACTTCGTAAAACGGGTTTTACGAGATAGTTTAGGGCAGTGCTTCCCAAACTAGGGGTCGCGACCCCGACGGGGGTCGCAAGAAAAAAATTTGGGGTCGCAAAAGCTTCCTGTTTTTCATACAAATTGCTTATAATACCCTACTTTATGCTTCGTAGCCTATTTATTAAAAAAACTTTCTCTGAATTGAAACGGCATTATTGGCGTTTTTGACTACAGTATAAAGATACATTACACTGTTAAATTCCGTCTGTAGTACTGTGACCAGAGATATATAAACAAGAGAGAGATTGGCAATGACGTCATATTCATTGTTTAACTCGAAAAGAAAAATCAAACTCGTCACGCTTGTGATTAAGGTAAGAATCAAAACACTGTATCTGTCATTGTAGCTTTTATCATTTTTAAAAGGCTTTTAGGAAGTGTAACAGTATGGATTTCTTAGTGAACTAATCTGACGGGAAACTTTTTATTATTTTAGAGATACAACTTGACGAAAAGAACATTTCATCATCTGTTTCCAACGTTACGAATGTAACAAAATCTACGAATCTACACCACTTTTACAGCCAATATCAGATACGGAATTAACAGCTATCATTGCAGCAGCCGCCTGCAACATTGGAAAACTATATACACCAGGCAGTTAAGTGTTACATCTTTAAAGGATATTTATTCCAGTTTATCAAATGCTAATCAATTTTATATCATATTGTTACTCAAAGTTAGATATTCAATGTATAACCATTATATTTACCAGCAATAAAAAAGTACAGGTTACCAGAGCTAATTGCAGTGTGTTGAATGTGATCGATATATTGCTAATTGTTTTGTTTAAATCAATTAAACCACAGGGTTCAGGCAATGTCTGATAAGTTCCTCCTTGCCCAAGGCTACAAATTAACTACCGGTAGCTAGCAGCTGATTTCGACCCCACTGCCTTTTTGCTCACAGCCAATATGCTAAGTATAAAATAACCAACCAAACAAATATATCATGTAGGCTATGGTATGAAAAAATATTTGGGATAAAGATTTTTTTTTAGAAGGTGGGTTTATTTTGAGACAATTGCAAAAAATGGTGCTTTCAAATGTTGTCCAGCCATAATTGATTTGTATTTTATTAAGCAGTAATGATTCAAGCAAAGGCATAGTTTTCGAACGAAATTATATTGAGGGATCTGATGCTTTGTTTGGGATAACCTATTGTTTATTAGAAGTAATTAAAATTACTGAGGCATCCTTCAGAAACTTATGTATAGAAACTAACATAAATAAATATTAACAATGTGGCACGATCCGCTTTAGGTCATGTGTATACTTTACAATTCATTCTACAATTTCTAGTGATTCAGAGGTTTGAGAAGAAAATGTAAAGATTATTAAGTATTATTTTAAGATCAGATGCTGTAGTCATTTAAAAAAATTAAATGAAGTCTCAACAACAAAGGTGAACTTCATAAACTTTGTTATTTCTGTTGAATTTATTGTTTTAATTGCCATTTATTTATTACATATACTTGTACTTTGTAACATATGCTGTCAATAAATAAGGCAAACATATGAAGATGCATCTCTTTGTTTTTATTTATAAATAAAAGGGCAATTGAGAATGATAATAGTAAGTAAACAATTAAACATACAGTTTTAACGACCGAAAGTAAACGAACAGTTTTTACTTCTTAAATTAAATTTAGAATTATAATATGGTTCATATTGGTACAAACATTTGACACATAGTTACTATACTTCTGGTCAGTATGGTAAGGCTAGTTAATTGGATTATGAAAATTACATTCTCAGTTTTGTGATTTTTTAGCATTTAAACAATAACATGAAAATATATAAAAAAACGTTTTGCAGCTGTATCCTGTATTGTGTCTTGAATGTAATGGAATCTTCTAGGGCAGTCTTAGTTTAAAGCCTAGACACCATGTTTCTTATTAAAGGAAACTCAAGGTGCTGCCATGTCGTCTAGGTTCCGCCGTTTTTTGCAGCTCTACCAAGAACCAGAAAGGCAACCTCAATCACTGCTACTTGTGGCACGCAGCAGTGATTAGGTAAGCAAAACGACTCACTTCAGTTTTAATGGGCCTATCACCAGTTCGATGAGGAAGATTTAAAAGGGGAATAGCTTCTGGTTTTATACATTTTCTATTACTAGGCGGATTTAAAATAATATCTTCCGTTTTAGTATCTTTTACAAATTCATGCATTTCCTTTGTGAAGAACCATGGCAATATTATCCTCCCAATTTTTTCATCTTGGATCTTGGGATACCTTTTTAAGACATTGTTGTGGCAATTGTTTTCTTGTTTTGCAAAAAGATTCACTGTAAAAATCTTAAAATTTCCCCTAGAATCAAGTCCACTTTAAATCGTTTTACATTTGAAATAGGCTATTCAGTATTCTGAATATAGTGGACTATCCAATTAGCAGTAAGAAATTACCAAGCGTATTGCGGACCAAAGCTGCTAATACCAACGTATGGGCAACACTAAAAGGAGGGAAGAAGGGAAACCGCCAACTAAAACTATGAAAACTAAACCCTTACCTAAACACTAATATCAATCCATAGAATACTAACTTACAGAAGTTAGTATTCTATGCTCAAACCTAAAACTAACTTTATCTTATGTCATAATTCTAATTTAAGTGTGCTGTTTTCCTCCTTCCAGGTTTAACCCCCTTCCCCCCCCCAACCTATACTACCAGCGGTAGCAACAACCTACTACCGCTACAGGTATCTAAATAAATACTACTTTATACCTAAATAGCGCCGATCTCAGTTGCTTGCGCCGCTTAAATAAAAAGCGTATGCATACCAACTTATAAAAAAACGTTCTACAATTTATTTAAACATACTGAACAAAATAAAACATCGGATAACTGGCAAAAGACAACCATAATCTAAACAAAATACGGTACCGGTACCTTAATTATTCAACCGTGACGATATTTCAACTTCACAACTCGTAACAAACAAATATGACGTCATTGCCAATCTCTCTCTTGTTTATATATCTCCGCTGTGACGAACTACCATTGTTACAGCATAATGTACATTATGTACACATTGAGCCACGGTTTGACTTGCTGTGCAAAAACATGCAGAACCATGCAGCTCATTAAATAACAAACTCAGTTTTCGATCTTTGTAAATACTGTTGTTTGTCTGCTTTTTTACCGTACTCTTACATTCTTACAACTTAAAATAACTTAAAAAGACAAAAAGGGGTCGTAAATTTTTTTGATAATGAGAAAAGGGTCGCTCGTAAAAAAGTTTGGGAAGCCCTGGTTTAGGGTCTTTGTTGTAATATTTAAAAAAAAGAAAAATCGTTAAAAAATCAAATGAGTTTCCGGTCTTCGGAATAGCATTATAACTACCAACCATAAGAAACAGGATCGAAGCGTAGTAATTGAGAAAGAGAAGGGTTTCTTTGCCTTTACACATCCACTCAGCATAGACCCATTCCCCCTGGACATCTTCCACCATTTTGAATGGAAGGGTGAAAAGAAAGAAAGAATCGGCCAATGCAAGCTGCAGCACGTACCTGGGAGACGACCACATTAGCCTAATTGTGACAATTTAGGATTTACCCAACACATAAATTAACGAACAAAATCTAGGACAACACAGTGAAACTAATACATGTCAAACTCGTTATATATTTGTACATCTATAATGTGCTGTTAATGTTGATAAGTCTTGCGTTCTGGGGGATTTGTAATTGTTTAATTATAAAGTAGTTCACATTTCAGTCCAAAGACCCTAATCAAAACTGAATGGTGGCTATTCGGCTGTGTGCTTTGGTAAGGCACTAAGCGAATGTCGCCAGCACTTTAATGGATTATACCATAACTAAACGGAAGTCCTATTCACATGCAACCAAAAGGCCCTTTCACATGGGAAATTGTCATTACCTCGCATCCACCGCCCGGTAACAAACTCTAATGCAGTTTGTTGATATGAGTACAACCAATAACAAACTGTTTTTTTTACCGAGCGAAGTTTCGAACCCATGATGGCTCGTTACCAGGACCGATTGTTTTGTACAAGAGTCGGTATATGTGTCTGTCGCGTTGACCACTCGGCCATACGAGACCGTACAACAAACTGTTTTTTAATATAATTATTTTTTACCAAGCTCAGTTTCGGACCCATGATGGGCTCGTCCCTAAGACCGTTTATTGTTTACAGTAAGGTGGGATGGGCCTATATGTATCGGTTGTGTTAACCTTTCGGCCACACGACCGTACACAAACTGTTTTTTCTTATTCTCATGTCCAGTGAAACACTCACCATCTAGTGATTAAATTCGATCCCATAATGTTCCGACTGAAAGTCGACGTACTAGCCCACATAGCTATATGTAGACTATAACACTTTTCTGTCTTTAATTTACTTCAGCATTTATTATACCGCACATGCATACGCTATAAACATGTATCTAAACCGAAGACCTTTAACTTACTTACCAATGAGTGACCGATTTCTTGTATTCCCGCAGAACCAAAATCACAAAGATAACCAACAAGTTTCCGATTAAACCAACTGTGCATATTATCCCAGAAAACACGACTTTGGCTACATTAACTTGGTGCGAGGGTCCAGGATTACCTAGAACCGCCATTGATAACATTGAGTGGTTTAACAGGTTTAAAACCTGCAGATGCAATTCTCGCTAATGGAGAAATCTCGTAAAATATTCAGGTTATCTTTTGCCTACTACTAGGTTACCTGATCAATTACAGCCTAATATGGGATAGGAATATTTCTACACGTTAAGCCATAACTTTACCAAAACCTCTGGAAATTCCTAATCAAATGACCAACTAGTTCCGGGCAGGCTACTTTTTTATAACACCCTGATCCGCAAATAAAGTTTGCCAGTCCAAACCTAGGGTCGATATATTTAGACCATCGCTGTGCTCTTACTGGGCCATAGTTCGAAATTCTTTACGGATACATAAGTAAATCACTAGGAACAATTCTTTAAAACTTACCAAAATCCAACTGTAGAGCACTTCCCATTAAAGTGTTTGCCATTTTTGCCTTTTTATCTTATTCTTTACTGCAAATACCAAACGGCAATACAAATTAAGGAATCATTTGTGAGAATTTGCTAAAATTTGTGAGAATTTACCTAAATTGTTAAGAATTTAGCTAAAATCATTATTTTTTACATAAATTTTTACATAAAGACTTGTTCTTTAAAGTACCAACATTTAAAGCATTAAGTTACCTTAGTTAATTGTTCAAACTTTTCTCACGACCGACTAACGTACAAAACGGTATAAAACTGAGGTTTCTTTTCTGAGCCTATGTGCGCACGGTTATATAAAAAAGGTACAAAAGGTTTCTAAAGAAGAAAAGCTTAACCATGCTAGGTATAAAAAATAATAATATCATATGACAAAGGCGACTTACACACACCAGCCAATTTCGACCTACTGATTATATAAACACGGATTACTAACAGTAGGACCGTTTCTCGGTCTTTTGACGTATAGTTGCTTCCGATTACCTTAACCGTCGGTAAAATTGATTAGCCTCTTTTACTCTATGATGACGACATACCTATTTATAACCACAAGTTTATAGATGGTAATTTGTGTATGGCTTAGTGTTTTATAAATTCTTTACCTGTGGTATGTTGTACTGTTTATTTCGGGTTTTTGTTTAATTTATAGATTTATCGACATATTAGTAAATGGTTTTGATCGTAGACGAAATAATTTTTTATATTCCGAGACGAAATTTTTTAAGATAAAATCAGATTTTTGGAAAAACTTTTTCTAATAAGTCGTCGTTAGATTGTTAAATACCTACCGTTGTATGACTGGGGCTACTACATTGTGTTTTAAAATGATACAGACTTGTTCACTGTTTTATCAACAATGTCATAATAAATCCGGTAAATAACATTCCAGCAGGTCTGTAGTTCTGCGATGACTGGAATAAGCTGATCAACATCTTGAGCGAGATAGTTCGTTTAATAATTATAACCATGTCCATGGGCAATTTTAATTTGCCATTGACCGAATTCACTAGAATAACCGGAATTCATAAAATATCGACCACAATACGCTGCAATAGCTTCGGTAACTTAACACCGTTATGACGATTATTCTTTGTTTTTCTAATTACTGATATAATTATAACTGAAATATTCTATTCTATATTGTAAAAGACAAATGCTTATTTTCAGAACAACGGTATTAGGGTGTTCCTAAGAGTTTATAAACTGGAAAATTTATATTGGCATAGCTTGAAATAACGCGGCATTATCTAAAACTTCCTGATTTTATTCGAGAAAGTTTGTAAATCAAAAATCTTGTAAATGACGATTTTCTAATGAATAGTTTTTGTACAATATTTACCAAAATGTAACTTAACCGGAGCCAAAATATACAATTTGAGTCTCACTATCATAGATAATTCCAAAACTAACTTACTAAAACTATCAATGGTCCGTTTAACTCACGGAAAGGAGCGAACAGTTTTATAGTTCGGTGAAATGGTTGGAAAAAGGAAAAAAAAACAATAGAGATATTCCCTCGTGACATCAATTTAAAATATTTACAATATGGCGACGATAAATTTTACACTTAGTCCAGTTCACACAGCAAAGAAAACACTAAAAACCGACTTCAGCTGTGGCGACGTCCGACGAATTTGTAATTGTTCGAAAATGGTAAATTATTATATACAATTTTAATTCAACCCATTTCGTTACTCTATTTAAATTAACAGTGGTAAAATTTCATTTTATTTAATTTAAAATAGAAATTTGTGGGATTCGCGGTGTCACATAAATTCGTGTTGTCCTCGACCAACTACAAACAAGTAAAATTGGAAGATGCGAATATACTTGTGATTATGTACACACATACACTATATATAATTATACGAAAAACAACACACTGTGAATAAGATAACTTTGTTCATAACTGATGGTGTCAGTGGGTTAAGATCTACATTGCTTATAAGTTTTGCTATGACTCCACATGCTAAGTTTTGATCCCACGTTGGGCTCATCACTTAAACTGTTTTTGGGAGAAAACTAAAAGGACGGAAAGCGGGAAGCCGGAAAGTGGGGAAACTGCACACCAAAATGAATATTAGGGCATTACAATTAGTTTTAAACATAGGGTTGGAGGGTTATTGCTGGGGTTAAGATTAGTGTTTAGGGAAAGGGTAAATTAATTTCCATAGTTTTAGTGAGCACTTTTCCTTCGTCCCTCCTTCCCGCTTTCCCTCCCTTTAGCGTTCCCCTGTTTTTGTACGCATATAGAAAATTTGCTTATAAGTTAAGAGAAGCAACACTTGCCACACAACCGCTCTTTATATCAAAAAGGAAATCAAAATAGTTCTGATTAATAATTGTTTTACTGAAGTAAGTTTCGAACCCATAATTGATTTGTCACCAAGACCATTTGATACAATGACCGAATGGTAAAGACAATCGTATATTGTTTTATAATTTTAATGCAAATCTACTATGATTACCTTTTTCTGACGTTA
Organism: Ciona savignyi; assembly: GCA_000149265.1. NCBI lineage: Eukaryota > Metazoa > Chordata > Ascidiacea > Phlebobranchia > Cionidae > Ciona > Ciona savignyi. The sequence continues at coordinate 377,162 of CH003181.1, forward strand.
CGATCCCTTCGATAGTTTTATATATAGTTATATATATTTGTGTCCATGGGCGCAGTTATTTTATTTTTATATAATTATTCGTTAAAAGGAAAAACGCGGGAAAGTTCCTGCGCACGGTTATTCGTGCACCAATCAACCACAGATCACTTTTCTTCCACCAACACCAGCCCATCACTTTCGCCATTTTCGATTTGCTCTGGATTTTCTTTAGTTCCTGTGTCCACGGGGAAAAGTTGCTGGGTTTCGGCCATGCTGATATTTGCTTCCTTAATCTGTGACGTACTGGAATCTCCAGCTTTTCTGAAAATGTTATATCTCCGATTAATTGCCTTATACAAGGACACAAGGCCACACAATCTTACAAAAATGCATTTACTTTAAAGATCGAAACTACCAATTTATGTTCATGGCCGCCATTTTATTTCCAATTGGGTTAAAATTGCTTAACGCAAAAATTTGCAAAATAAAAGTCTAAATTATACGCAACACACTGCAACTGTTCCGGTAATCCGACGGTCGGCGCGATGTGTTCTGGCGATTGCCCGTTATTTACCTTGCGTTTTCCCATTTACGGGGATAAACATAAATATTCTGTCCTATCCTATTCTAAGTCTTATATATAACGCCCTACTATATTTTAACTGATAGATTGACACTCTACAAGCGAGTCAAACAATACAATAACAAAAAATACGTACTTGTGAATCATTGTCACACCCGTAGCACTGCTGACCGACTTAACTATTCTTCCGTTTGAGAGCTTTTTAGTGAAACGTAAAGAAGTGCCACGATCGGAGAGTTCAGTAGTTCTTGCTTTAACGGATCTTCTCACCGTAGTTGCAACCGAGCTATGGTAATAAATTGATTTTAGGATAGCCTATTTATTACCGAAATTAATCAATTTGATACCCGATTGAGTTAAGTTAGGAGAAGATATACATTTTTATTTTCGTTATATCAACCATCCAAATAGGACACTTATTTATTTTTCGGTCTAGGTATGAATCAGACGCGTTAACCATTCGGTCACACAACTTCAAATACCACAGTCATTTTTAGTTAGTTTTACTGGGCTAAGTTTCGAGCTGATAATGGCTGGTCCATAATACCGTTTTTTATCGAATTAGGATATACCATACGATAGGATCGTCAGTATATGATAGACACGTTCCTTTATTTTGGTAGAACCCATTAATCCGCTTCGTTCAGGCAATGTCCGTAAATTGCCTTGCCCAAGGACACAACCGTTTAGCTAGCGACTAGTTTCCACCCTGTAACCTTTCGATTGAAAGGCGACGCACTTAACCGCCAGACTAACTGGCGGATATGTCGCGTTACCCACTGTAATTTTTTCGTTCCTTTGAATAAACCAGGAGTTTCCTGTCCTATAATGTTTTGAATTCAAACATAGCATTTAAGCACTTACTTCCAAAAATTTAAACATACTATACTTACTTCCAACGTCTTGAAATTCCGGTGCCAAGGAAACAGTAAAGATACGGGTTTAGAGCAGAGTTTAGATACACAAGTAGTGACGCAGCTACTGGTAATGTCTCGCACAAGTGTGACTAAAGATAGGATAAGATATTTATGTTTATTCCCGTGAATGGGTCAGTGTTTTAATACTTCATTTTTTCTACCGCGGTGATAGTCTACACACGTGCATACTTTTACCTATCCCAAACTTTGCCGTTGACATCCAACAACCTAAATGATCAAACTATAAGCCCTCTCATAATATCCTATGGTTTTACCTGGATAGACTTGATACCAGCGATTTTCGCCATATGTACGGCATGGAACGGCAACCAGCAGAACACGAAGCAAGCCACAAGTGAAGCGCACATTATAGTGACGCGTCTACGATCGCGATCCGACCGAGAAGAATGTTTCCTTCCTCTACAAGAAGATCCTGGCGGGGGATTGCTGTGTGTGCTGGCTGTGCGCATGCGCGTGGTGGAGAGACGGTGAATGATGAGACCGTAACACGCGACCATAACCTGTAAAGGTTTTGACCCGGAAATCTTAACAGTTGTAAAAGTATTGACCCGGAAATCTTAACAGTTGTAAAGGTGTTGCCCCGGAAATTTCAACAGTGAATTGTATTTGGCATTTTAAATACCTTTATATAATGATGATCCATGTATTGAACCCATGACGGGCTATTTACTAAGACAGTTTTATATATAAAAGAGTATATGTAACCTTTCACCCAACTAACGTTCCAGTGTTTGCAACGTTGAGCGATAGTTCAATAAATGACTAGCTAGCGGGCAGTTTCAAAGCTGCAATCCTCAGGCTGAAAAGCGAATCACAAACCGCCAAGCTAAGTTGCTTACCAAAAGAGGAATTAAGAACATGACCACAAAATTGTACACAATCATCGCTGTCCATCCGCTTGGTCTTGTCCAATAGTGACAAGCTATGTCAATTCCTTCTCCCAAGGTTGGGTCAGTAAAGGCTGATGCATTTACCAATGTACTGAGAAGGTTGATTGAATTCAAGTCTTCAGATGCAGTATCGTTGTAGTAGTACTCTGGACTGGGGGATAAAAGTAAAGTATGTGGGGGGGGGGGTATAAACGGCATTTAAAATAAGACTTACTTAAAGCTATATAGCCATTAATATGTTTGTAAATAATTTGTTTCTGTTAGTGTACTTTAAGTAAAAAAAACAATATTTACACACCCAACAAGCTAGATCATGGGTTTAATATAAGAAGTAATATGCTAACGTGACTCTACACCACATCAGATAACTGGCTGTGCGCAGATTAACTTGAAAATGCATTCGTCGTGCTTTTCAAAAATTTAAACTTTACCTAGATTTGGAGGCCGCGCCATATTTAATATCTATATCATTTTTGTGTTGATGTGTTTAAACGATTGTGCATGTTACGTATTTTCCCGTCTCTGTGTTATGAATTGTTTCACAGTTGACATTAGGCTATACGTGGTAAATGAATAAAGTAAAATAAACTATATTGCGCTTACTAGTCCATGTAGCTTGAGTTGCCGATATCAAAAAAAATCCCTGAGTCTCCGAAATCCGCCTCTAAAGTATCCTCTGTCCCAGTGTAGTTGGTAGATGAATTCATGTCTATCCAAGTCGGTAAATAGAATTGTACATCTCTACATTTTAAGAAAATATTGTGGTTAAAGGTGGATTTTATATTGGCGTATAGCTATTTTTGGAGTATGCACTATTATTATTGTCCCGTTTCGATACTAAATATATGTTTTTCCATGTTTAACATGCATTTGTTTTATCGTTCGTTTAATCTTTTTTTTACCGAGCCAAGTTTCGAACCCATGATGGGCTTATCACCAGCACCGTTTTTTTTTTGTACAAGAGTCGGTATACGTATCGGTCGCGTTAACCACTCGGCCACACGTCGTTCGTTTAACCTTAACTTATAACCAACTTGAACATCCCATCTTGTGCCACCTCCGGGAAAAACCTAAGTGTTTTTAGGGATCGACTTCTAAATCGAATGGGACACAAAATATTTTTTTTGTGGGGGGAGGGGGCATAATGCTTGTTATAAGCATGCACGTTCACCATTTTTTTACCAAATCGGCTTATTCATTCAGGTTGAATCTACTAATACTATCTGATAGTTATTTTTATTGACCCTTTCATGTCCACCTTAATTGAACAAAATCAACCCTCCGATAGCTGCTTTGGGCGTCGATATCACGGAATCGTATTATTTTAGATATATTAATTAGTAATGAGTATGACCCTATGTTAGGGATCTCTTAGCTTTTTACGTGATGGCGTGTCGTTATATTATGCCAAGTTTGGATGGGAAATTCCGGGTACCATTCTAATATTTGCTCGCAGAAATAAGCGTTTTGCACTGTGCATGTATGTGATGTATATTAAAGGAATTTTAAATATGTAATCAGGTACTCAAGCAGTTTAGCTTGCAGAAACATATATTGTGCGTTTAAATACAGAAAGTGAGGATTAGCGCGTGATTGATACTTTTGTTCGTTGTGGCTTTAACCCGTGGAGATTAAATCTTGGCTGCTTTAAAATCGCGAGTTATTCCTATTCCAAAAGATATTCCAAGTTAGGGTAGGATATATATTTATGTTTATCCTAGTGAATGGGAAAACCAAGGTGGTTAACACACGGGCAATCGTCAGATTATCCTCGCGGCCTACCGTCGGGTATACCGGAGTTATTGGAGTGTGTGCCTTGCCCAAGAAAAACTGACAACCTAGCGACTAGTTTCGAATTTTCAACCGTTCGGTTAAAAGGCGCCGCAGAAATCTACCAGACGCAAGTTATGAGACGCAAAAAGTGAATAAATTATTCATCCCATACTCAGTATACAAAAGGCATTTGCATCAATCTATTTAATCCAATTTACATGCAGTACGGTTCTGGACCGATCCTCATATTTTGTTGAAAGCATTTTGGTAATTCCTCCACTGTATAACCATCTTCAAGACATTTCGCCGTCTCGTTGGCTGGATCGGGTGGGAACTGGTAACTGGATTGATAGTAAACACTATTAACTAAATGTGACAATGTAGTTTTTCGGTGAACGCCATGTAAACAAAATACTTTCGCTTGAAAGGTTAAAAAATCTGGTAGAAAAAGACAACGTTAGTACATACACAACCATACTGTTAACATTGTAGTAAGCTACACAGCACACTGCAACAGATCCAGTAACCCAACGGTGGGCGCAAGGTAATCTGACGATTGCCCATGGTATTAACCTCCTTGGTTTTCCCTTAATTCACGAGGATGAACAGAAAATCCTTGCCACGCTAATAAATAAAGTCAAATGAAATAAACACTATTTACTGTGTTGTAGCCTACACACACACAGACAAACATACACACCTATACTGTTACCATTGTTATGTCGATAATGATACTATCACTGCCTTTAATTCTCACTGTTATAGTGTGATAAGTCTATAGATTATACATTAAACAAACTTTTACCCGCATAAACAAGATCCCTTTTGTCCGATTTTAAAGCTGTAAAGCATTACAGGAATGCACATCAACAGTGCTACTAGCCAGTTGACAGTGGTGATAACGGCTGATACGCCCCGTGTGTGAAGGAACTTTCGAGCTTTCGAAAAAGTGTGGCAAACAGCAAGGTAGCGGTCAATACTCAATATCTGAAACATATATTTACGAGTGTCTCAGTTGGTTATTCTTTCTATCTTTCCAATGCTAACTGACCTCACAGAAAGGAATGTTTATACCGATGGCGAGCCTAGCACATGCTGCTTCCACAGCAAAAATACTGTGAAATCTCCACCATTGCAAGTCAGCAAAACACTCATTTAAATACCATTACTACATAAGGGCCACAAAATAGATGTCTTTTAAATGGTTATACGCCTTCTTTTAGTCGGTGTTTGGTCGTGTGGCCGAAATGTTAACGCGACCGATACATATGCTGACTCCTAACAAAAAGTGTTCTAGTGGGCGAGCCCATATGTGAATCGAAACTTTGCTACACGAACATACAAAAACGTAAGAGGTGCTATATAACACCAATAATATCCGAAATATCTTGTGTCGGTTAGCAGTGGATTTTACTATAATTTAAATTTTAGGAAAAACACAAATTAAACCGAATGCTTTGTATAGAATATCTCAAACACACTACAATAGCCCCGGTAAAATATTTGTGGGCATGGGTGAACTTAAAGACTTTTGATATGAGAAAGCCTTTTGCGTTTTCCCACTGGTGATATAAAGCAAAAACTTATCGTTATGTAGTCGGTTGTTTTGCCTTGGGAAATAAGGTACTGAACGAACATTGCCTGTTCCCCGCGGATTAATGGATCCTACTTAATCAAATGAGCGTGTGAGTCATACACAAAACACACAAAACTTTGCACTAGCTCCGGTAACCTGACTGTGGGATCGAGGTGATCTGACGATTGCCCGTGTGTTAAACTCCTTAGTTTTTCCATTCACAGGGATAAACATGAATATTCTATCATATCCTCTCCTAATATATTAGACTACCAACCACAAGAAACAGGATTGAAGCGTAGTAATTGAGAAACAGAAGGGTTTCTTTGCCTTTACACATCCACTCCGAATAGATCCAATTTCCGTGAATATCTTCCGCCATATTGAATGGAAGGGTGAGAAGAAACAGAGAATCGGCGATTGCAAGTTGGAGAACATACCTGCGATAATAAAGGGAAAAAAAACAAGTTTTCTAGTCAAAATATATTTATATATTTTTTAACCTGGCTAAAGTCTGAAACGCATAAGGCATGCGCAAAGGCCGTTTTTGTATAGAAGTCGGTATATTTAGATCGGTCGTGTGGCTGAATGGCTAACACACGTTTTTTTACCGAGCCAAGTTTTGAACCCTGGATGGCTCGTGACTAGGACCGTTTTTGTATAGGAGGTATATGTATCGGTCGCGTTAACCATTCGGCCACTCGACCGTACATGTTTTTTATATAGTTAATGTTTTCAGATCGTTCGCGTAAAACACCATATTGTCGATTCAACGTGCTATGACGGATTTTATTACCAAGCTAAGCTTTGAACCCATAATGGACTTGAGAATAAGAGCTTATTTGTAAAGAGTCGGTGTATCTGTAGGTTGCGTTGACCAATTGACCACACGACATATATGCTACAATAAGATCGTCCGATCGATTAGCCTGGTGGGTTTGTTCGTCGCCTTTCAGCCACAGGGCTGAAGGTTCGAAACTGATCGGTTGCATTATTGGACAAGGCACTTTGCGGGCATTGTCTAGACCCATTGAATTATGGGATTCTAATAAATAAAAATAATGTCTGAATACACAACACACTGAAATAGCTGTGGGCGCAAAGTAATTTAATCATTACACTTGTGATAATACTCCCCTACATATTCGCAAGCAATTCTGATGATTGACTGTATTGACAAGCTATTCTGACGATTGACGTATTGACTGTTTTTATTCACGTGGATACACATGAATATCCTATCTTTATTTTACTCACCAATGAGTGACCGATTTCTCGTATTCCCGCAGAACCAAAATCACGAAGATAACCAACAAATTTCCCATTAAACCAACTGTGCATATTATCCCAGAAAACACAAGTGTGGCTACATTGACTTGGCGCGTGTTTCCAATAGTGGCTTCTATTGATAAATCGCCATTTTGCAAGGCATCTGTAAAACCGCCAAAATTACAAGTACACAATGTTACAAAAACAGTCGTGAATCTTTGACTGTTTAACGCTTGCCGCACAGCGTGTCAGCCAAACGCGTATGGCGTTAAACCGTCAACACTTACCACTGTCCTTGGAGATTTGACTCCATTCACCGCTAAAATCATAAAATCCAGACATTTCGACTTCCAACTTTATTTTTTAGAATCTGTTTAAAATTTCACATTAACATACGGCCAAAGTTTCTTAAAAATAGAGTCAACCATGAAAATATAGATTTCTCCAACTATTGTAAAAAAGATAGATAAACATAAATATTCTATCCGATTCAAATCAATAATATCATTTGACCGCTCAGGACAATACCTATTAAAATGTATATACTTCCGGGAGCCGTTACTTGTAAAGGAATAGTCAAAAAGTAAATATATACCAACCGATTAGCTTAGTGGGTTTGTGCTTCGCTTTTCCGCGTTTGCAGGTGCGAAACTGGTCGCTAGATAATCGGTTGTGTCCTTGGGCAAGGCAATTAACGGACATAGCATAAACCCTGCCGATTAAGTGGTTCTTATTGCCCGTGTCTTAACGCCCTTTAGTTTTCCCACTTACTGGGATATATATGAATATCCAATCCTGTCCTAAGTAACGGTACTAGAAATATGGACTTGTTATTGCACATACCGCTGTGGTGTTGAGAAATTAAATTTAAAACACAAGCTATTTTGCGTCCCACAAAAAAACACGCATTATATGTAAACTTCAAATCCACATGCTTTGCTAGACAACCGCAATAATTTAAAATGTCTACAAAACGATCTTTAAAGCACAGTCGTTACTCCACAGACTTTTTGACCGGGGAAAGGTCCAAAACTAACAACGGCTCTTGTCACTAAGACAGTTTATTGAAAATAACTCAGTGTATGGATTGGCCGCTAATCATTCTTGTACATGACTATTCCTGCGTCACTGAAATTTTTCACGTCACTAAATTCCTATATCACGGAAGCTACGTCACTGAATTTCTACGTCACGGAAGCTACGTCACGGAATCTGACATCATAGAATTTCTACGTCACGTAATCCTGCGTAACTGAAAATTTCTACGTCACTTAAAATTTCTACGTCATGAATTTCTAATTCCCACACGCCCGACCACTTCCTTATTGATCCTGCAAAGTTCCATTCACACAACAATTTTAAACATTTCATTGACTCATATTAACTCTGATTAAACACACTCAAGAAATAGTTTGCTTCATAAAAAATCGATACAAACCTTAAATTTGGCCTGTTATTTTATCCTTGGTTTTCCAAGTCCGTAAATATTGAAATTTAGGTACATTGATTACTCAGATAACGATTGCTCAAAACACAACTAAATGGCAGGTCATGTATAAATTGCGTTCGTAAATATGAAATGTAGGCACATTGATTATTCAGATAACGATTGCTAAAAACACTACTAAATGGCGGGATATACAGAAATTGCAAGTTTCATTGCGTATATGATACACATCACATTACCAGTTAATACGTTGGGACTTATTCTTCAAAGAGCTAAGGTACGAACCCATAATGGGATCCTCACTTATACCGTGTTTTGTAAAGTTCGGTATGTGAATTAAGTAAATATATTAAAAATTAAATAACAATTAAGTTTTTTTAGTTTATCCATTTTTGCCCCAGCATTACATAATAGTAAATAAAGCAAATTAGCAAAGCAATAGAAATAGACGGCCAAAACTAACAGTCCTTAAAACACGTCATTTAAAAGAAAATGTATATAACTAAAAATATAGCGGACGCTGCCACCAAACCTAGGCTAAAACAATACTAATAAACCAAAAAATTAAATAATAAGATACCAAGTTCTGAAGAAAAGTGTGCAGTAAAATATTAAATATACGACCCACTGTGGCAACCCCTGTAATATTTCAGCAACAACGTAACACTAATTGTATAATCCACCATAACACCATTGTGCCATTAAACTGCGATGTATATTTACTTTTTCCTGCCTATTTATACTATCGAAGTCGAGTGAACTATTTTATTCGCATGGCATTTGTGGATTATTATCAACCCGATTGTGGGTACAAAGTACAATTAATTATGTTATAACACACGAAAAATAAATAATTATCATATCCGTTTAAACATAAAACTTGTGTGAACACTTTTACATGGTAACCGCCGAGGAGACATACTTAAAACTGATGAACTATTTAGCGGGCAACACCAAAAGGAGGGAAAGAGGGAAGGAGGGAAAGAGGAAAACTGCTTAGTAAAACTATGAAAACTATTTTTAACCCTGCTCTAAACACTAATCTCAACCCCATAACTAACCCTAACTCCAACCCTAACCCTGCCTAGTCTTTATTTGAGTGTGCAGTTTACATCCTTTCCTCTTTTCGTACATTTAATTTCATCCTATTTTGCCGATAAATGGCGTTTTGTGTATAGGTACAAAGCTCACATAATGCACCGGCACACGTCAAGGTTTTCTAAACATTTATAGAGCCGACACTACACCACTTAACCTTGCCTACGTTTTTTTTTCTATAACCGCCCAAAATAGACGTGTTTAAACAAAGAGTCAAACTAACAATATACAATGAGAACACGTAACAATGGAAAATGGTCGGAAGACTTTTGCCAGCTGCTTTCCTAACTAAATTTTGCAAGATTGCAGCGGATGTAACGAATTTTTTATTAACAATTCAGTTTTTTCCACTTTTTATGATGTTGGTAAACTAGCGTGTTTGTGGCATTATTATCGTTTTACCATGTTTAGCTGTGCTATAATCTTAGCATGCAGAAGTAATGGTGCATAACAAAAACACATAAAAATCTCGTAAGGGGAAGTTCATAAAATAACAGAACATAAAAAATATCATAAAATAACCGTAGGCATTTATAATTGCTAAAATTTGCAAAGAGCTTGCATGACTGCATCCCAAATGATTTTGTTTAGTTTATTCATCCCTGCTATAGAATCAACCGGTGTTTGGGAAAATTTTCAAAATCTTGAGGAGACAATTAAAACGCAGGAAATTTGTCATGACATTCTTGAAAGCTTAGGCTACACTTCCTGTATAGTCAGTCACCTCTCTGACTTGAAACCAGTTTTTGTTGTGTTACACTCGAAGTTAGAACGAAATTTAACGTAATTTATTGTCTTTGCACGTGTTGAACTTTAAACTTTTTTCAGTAAAATTTAATTTTCGTATTTTTTATTCATATTTAAATTAAATCATTTGATAAAAAGAAGAATGGTACCGTCTTTCGTTCTGACCTTTTTCTTTCATCCGGCCGGTTGGTCTAGCGGTTAAGTGCGTCGCCTTTCAATCGAAAGGTTTCAGGTGCGAAACTGGTCGCTAGCTAGTCGGTTGTGTGCTTTGAAGGAGTTCTATCATATACAACACACTGTAATAGCTCCGCTAACCCGATGGTGGGCGCGAAGTGATCTGACGGTTGCCTGTGTCATAAACCCCTTGGGTTTCACGGGATAAAACATGAATAACCTATCCTATCCTTGTTTTTTTCTTGTTAGGTCAACACAAAAATGCTTTACACGGGCGTTAGGTTACCTCATGCACACAGTATGGTTACCGGAGCTATTGCGGTGTGTTGTAAATATTATAGACTGCGTTGCTTTGTATGTTTAATATATTGATGACACCACAGCACTTTTTGTATAGCTGATTCAGCCAATGTTTGTAAGAAAGGGCACTTCCCTAAATTGCCTTGCACCTCATTTAATCCAACCGGTCAGTCTGGTGGTTTATTGTGACGCTTTTTAACCGAAACGTTTCAGTTTCGAAACTGGTCGCTAGCTTGACGGTTAGGTCTTTGGAAAGTCACTTAACGGACATTGATCAAACCCAATGGATTAATGGGTTCTACCAAATTGAAGGAATGTGTATATCATACGCAGCACACTGCAATAGCTTTGGTAACCCGACGCTGGGCGCGAGGTAATCTGACGATTGCCCGTGTGTTAACCCACTTGGTTTTCCCATTCACGGGGATAAACATGAGTTTACCATTCTGTCCTGAACCCAAGTAATTTTCAACTAGGTTTGATCTCAGAAAGTTATAGCACACACCTACTTATTTAGAAATAAACGCAACCACGCATCAACATTTGTTGTGTGCTATGTTACCCAATATATCAAAACAAACTAATAAAAGTAACAAATTATAATATCGACAATCGTCAGATTACTTTGATATAGTTTTTATTTTACTTTTAGTTGTTCTCGTTAATCCACTTGGCCAGTAAATTTTCAATCCTACATCCCTTCGTTTTCTTGCACATTGCAGATCCGAGTGTATTTTCAACAAAATAGGCTACCTTGTGCCAAGTGTTGTGTGAGAGTATATAAGTGAGTTGTAGACTAGTTTTTGTTTAACCTGTTGATCCACTATCCCCCGAAAATAAAAAAAAGCATTTTTAATCTTTCTTCCTAGCGGACATAAACGGCGGGTCCCGTTCCAAAGACCTTCAGACTAGCATACAGACTGTCTAGTCTGACTTGCTCAGCGGTTTTGTGCTTTATCCTTTTAACTATAAAGGATGTTAGAACGAAACCTACCGCTACGTAGTGAGTCATGTACATATTGTCGAACGCCGTGTTGGCCGGAAATTAATCCTTTATACTTAAACTAAAATAATACAAACTAATAAATTTCCATGTGATTAAGCAGTTTGATTTTGAATCGTCCACCGTTTAGCTAAAAGTCGACACACTTACCGACTGAGCTAGAAGTAATTATATGACAACACATAAACCGCAAGGAGACAAATGGCATACGCTTTTAAAATACACAACCGGAATTTTTGAGTATATATTCGTTCAGTGTAAAATACGCGTATAAAACAGTGTATCAACAATTGCCTGCAAGCATCTAGACGGATTACAAATTTGAAGAAACGAATCTTAAACAGAAAGAAGGAGATTGGGCCCATAATGCATGAAATTATTTTGAAGTTGGAACAAAAGCACACAGTCAAAATTGTGCAATAATGTTGGGAAGCTTTTAAATCCAGCAATTCCATAGATATCACCACCTAAAGATAACATACTGGAATTAGACTGTCCAGGAAATTTCTGCTATAGGTGTGGATGGTCGATCATGTTCAATAAGTAAGAATCGTTCCAATACATACAGTGAACAATTTGTACCTTAAGCTTTCTGTTTTCAAGTTTGATCTATGAAACGCATAGAAAAGATGCGATTGCTGAAGACTGCAGGTTGTAGGTCAATTATCAAAAATGTTGCGGTGGATAGGATAAACGCTAGTATACCGGGTAACCCCCGAGTATGAGACAAATATAGTTATTATAACACGGTCGGTCGTTGGATGATCTCGTGCCCATCGCCAAGTTTGTTTTTTTAAGCTTAAATATTGATTTTTTTGCAAATAAACAAAAGTAGGCGACAAATTGCCAAAAAAACTAATCATTCTGGAACACTAGACAGGTGCACGGTGTATATAAATAGTAAAAGAGGAGATTCTTCAAGGATTACGTTAATTCACATGATATACAAAATTGGGGAAGTAAAAAAAATAATATGACGACATTGATGATGACGTCATTGGTGATGACGTCATCCGGGGATGGTCGTCACAGCGACACCAACCACGACTCGTCCGGGTTTATCCCAAGAGACTGCATAGCTTGAATGACGTCATCTAAAAATTGGGAATTCGAATATTAAATTTTGGATCACTAAACACTAGAAGATTCATTTTCAAATAAGAAACAAATCAGCCTTGATGTACGCTGTAAATGGGATGTTTTGGCTAATGATAGTTGAAGTAATTTTTTTTTAGGGACAGGTTTCGAACACAGAACCGGCTGGTCCACAATACCGTTTTTCGATAGAATTTGTATTAGTATCGTTCGAGATAACCATTTGCCCACATGGCCCTAAATTAATTCTATTATCGTGATCAGCATACATAAAGGATTTACTTCTTATTCAATTTGTAAATCTCCGATAGTTTTACATGAAATGCCTCTTTTTTATCCCGTACGGTAAAATAACGACGGTGACTATAACACAGAATATTGGTAAAATGCTTTTTACGTAAGATTTGTTTAGTTTTATCTAAACTAAACAACCTACCGATTTAATGGGGTTCGGGCCATGACGCTAGTGAATATAAATATTTAATACCAAACTTCATTTCATTTTGCATTAAATCATGGGAAATGGATAAAGTTTCATTCCGAAAGTTTCAATGAAAAATATTTATATTGACTTTGTGTTTTTTTTTACTTGAAACATATCCTAATTTTTAGCAATTTGCTGTAAATTTAGAGTTTCTTACTTTGCTTTTCATGTTTATTGTCCGATGAATTGGAAGGTAACGATTCAGGCGCCTGTTTTCTATTGTCTTTTCTCTGAAAAACTTTAATTTCGAAATCTTCAACCTTTTCCATATTGGCTTGATTTTTGTCTTTTCGGTTCACATTGTCCATATCGTATCCAATTGCCCTTGCCACCCTGTTCAGCTTCTCTACGTCATTCATTCTTCTCGTGACGTCATGGTTTAGTTTCCCGCGTCTTACGTCATAATCGTTGCTGACGTTTGACGCAGTCTCGTCGGCGCTGCTGTAAAGTTGCATAATAATGTCCAGTTCGCCGGAGGTCAAGGGAGCGCTGTTTGACGCAATAGGAACCGGTGACTCGACAACTCTTTGCGCGTAATTTTGCGTAATTTCGGATTTTCCGAAATTATCCGAAGTTCCCGCAACGTGCTCAGCACTCTCGTCCTCGGTCGTTTCGTCACTGAAGTCCCTCGCATGTCGGTAGGTGGGCGACTGGTCGTAAATGCTCTTCGTATAGCTGGCCACGATTCCGTCCTGCCCGAGCGTCTTCCTCGGCGTGGGAGGCGATTCGTTAAAAAGGTCCTCCGGGATCTTGTACTCCGTTGGAGCCCTCGACGGAACCTCAGAGCTCCGATGAAGAGCGACTAACGATCCGGAACTAATTGAAAAATCGTCTTCTTCAACTGTTGACGCACCAGAGAGATTTTCCACGCTATCACGTGATATGGTACTGACGTCATCACTGCTATTCGATCTCCGAGTGACGTCATCATTCGGTAGAGTTACGTCATCAACGTTTGTGACGTCATCGGTAAAAAACGACTGGCCTTCGTGCTGCATGTCTCGCACCATATACTTGTTAAGATTATCCTCCAACATGGAGTTGGTTACACTGATAGCGAAAGACTCGGAGGACGGTTTGTCTTCCATCGACGTAACGGTCGTGAGGCTCGTCTCGTTCGAGAATACGCTCTCTTCCTGTTCCGGAGGACCCGCTGGCTTCGTTTTGCTCTTTTTCGCGTCTTTCAAGTAATCCATACTGAGGCCAAGGATCCTGGCAGCACGCTCTTGAAGCGTCTCTTTCTTCTTCGTCACCGCAGGAAACTGGAAGACATCTTGTGACTTCCGGAGGTCTTTCTTTAATACTTCTTCGCTCCTCGCTCTCTGCAGAAGAGGAAGTAGGTCCGGAGATGCTGGCGCGCGGAAAGGATTTTCCGCTGGAGACTGCATACTCGCTGCATCGCGAAGGTCCGATTGAGAGATCGAACCGATCGTCGCTCTTCGCTCGAATCCGCTAAAACTTCCGTGAGAGGAGGTACGTCGCTTCATCCTTCTTTTCATGTTGATCGAGTCCTTGCTGTCGATGCGAAGGAGACGGTTGCCGAGACCAGAGCTTCCGTAGCGTTCGTCCTCTTCCGAAGAGGACTCGCTCGAATCGCAGTACTGATTAACCAGCGATTCCACTCTCGCTCTTAAAGAAGAGGCCGACACATCATTTCCACTAGGCTCCGTCTGCAAAACGTCGACTTTGGTGGTGACTTCATTTACTCCGGTGACGTCACACTTTAGGGTTGCGTCATTCGCTCTTATGACGTCATCAAAACTCGCCGATTGGACCGTACCCGCTGACCTACTTGGGAAGAGTCTGCCTTCGTTTAAATCGGACAGAGATGTTGTGATTTTTACCGGTGCTGGAATCTGGTTGTTGGTTGCCTCATTTAAAGGACCTGTTGTTTTGGTTTCTTGATTTAGTTTAGGAAACAGAGAATAAAAACCAGTCCTGGTATTTGTGCTAGTTTGTTTTGGCGCGGTCGGTGGTTTGGGTGTGACTATTGGTTTAGACTTATTTTGTTGATATGGTTTTGGCACAAACTGGTATTTTGGTCTATTTGTTAATGTTTCTTTTGGTTTAAATGGTAAATTTGGTTCCAGAAATTGCTGGTTGGATGATCGAACCTTTGGGGATGGTTGTTGCACAGCAATTTCGTGGCTGATTACCAACTTTTCTGGTTTATTTGTGGTTGGATGTGGTTTATCTGGTTGTTTTGGTTCAGTGTATGATACAGCTGTCTGGTTAATTGCCACAGTGGCTATTTCTGGTTGATTTGTGACAATATTATTTCTTACTGGTTGATTGTTATTTCTTGCTGGTTGATTTGTAACCATATTGCTTCTTGGTGGTTCATTTGTGGCCAAATTGTTTCTTACTGGTTGATTATTATTTCTTGCTGGTTCATTTATGACCATATAGTTTTTTGATGGTTCATTCGTGACCATATTGTTTCTTGCTGGTTGATCTGTGACCATATTGTTTCTTACTGGTTCATTTAAAACCATATGGTTTCTTGCTGGTTCATTTGTGGCCTGATATGATATCTCCGGTAAATACTCTTGCACATGCGGTGTTATATGGGCTGTTGGTGTTCTGGCAACAAAAATGTTGGCATTTTCTTTACCAGTCTTTTGGCTGGTGTGTTGAATGGATCGAATGGCAGGCGGAGAACCAGTCAAACCGAACCAAACACCAGTTACTGGTTCGTTAGGTGAAATCGGCTGTAGAGAAATGATACCAGGTTAAAAATTCACCACAAATAGTTAAAACCTGTTTAATGTGCTTCAAACATGTAGCTACTGGGGACTGGCTATAACCACATGTCATATGACGTTGTATTCAGTTAGGACACACGAAATTAATATGCGATTGGGAAAACGCAGAGTCGGCATTAATACATTGATATTGGTCGGATTACCTCCTGTCCACTATTAAATTAAAGAGAAATTGGGGGAGTTCATTTAGGTTAAGTGCTATCGTTTAAGCTATTGGGCTCAGGCGATGAGCACTAGTCTAATGACACAACTGATTAGATAGCCACTAGCCTCGAGTCTACAACCTTACAAAAAAAGCAAAGCACTACAGCTATTCGATGAAAACGTATATTATGAGAAGCACACTGCCGACGACGAGCGTGCAAATAAAGGTGTGGATCGGGCTGCTTTAAAGATTCCCGCCGATTTTTAACTTGCTAAGTTTTGAACACAAGAAATGCCCGTTGCTAACTTTTTTTGTATAGAATAAAATTCGGTATGTGCATCGGTCATACTAACCATTCGGTTTGAACAAACTTACCTCTTTGGGTTGTTCTAAGTTGTGGCGTTCTGCACTTGGGGGATTTCCCTGGATAACACTGGGTTCGTTCCTTGTACGCCTCAGGCAAAACACTTTTCCTTGATTGGTCAAAAATGAGGTGGCGACAATCGATTCGCTCTCACACAACGTCATAATAGGGGCATTGTTGTTGCGGTCTAAGATGTAAAACAGATGGAATGTAGGATAGAATATTATTTTAAGTGGATGGGAAAACGCAGGAATGTTATAAAACGAACTTTTGTCAGATTTATATTACTTTACAATCTTTACATTTTTGTCAACCCATTAAACCACTGGATTAAAGCAACGGCCGCTTGTTTGACAATAAATGTGATTTATCCAAACCGTATTAAAGTATTTAACCTTTTTTTCGTCGAGTAAACGGTAAGAGGAATCCAAATATTGAATGATTTATCCACGGTTATCATCGGATAACTTTTATGTAATCTAATAACTTATGAGGAAATCTGTATTGAAGGATTTATCGTCAGATAATTCGAACCAAATACTTAAATTATATTTAAATGTGCGACTGGACGCATTCGATTTGGCGAAAAAAAATACAGTTATAGGATGCACACCCAAATTTGTTTGAGGGTCACTTTAAACTGAAAACCAAATAATACCTTTCGGTGCTGTTTCAGGTTGTAATTCGTGTTCGTCGGTGTCATAAGATTGTATTTTTGTCAGGTCATACCTCTCATCAGCCATGTCATGTCCAGTTTGCGCTTCGTCATGGTTCTGGTCAGTCGTAACTTCCGGTGGGTCGTTGTCAATGTAAACCTCCCGCCCTGAAATCGGGCGGAACAGTTGCACGGTCGAATTTTCGTCCATTATGACGTCATTGATGGACGAATCGCTGTCTGATGACGTCAAAGATGAATCGTCGTCGTCCGCTTCCGGTTCAAAGTCTTGTGACGTAATTGTTTTTTCGGCAACGATGACGTCATCGACCGAAATAGCTTGGTTTGCTCTATACACGTCGTTTACGGCCATTGACGTTTGGGTCGCGTCGATATCGTTGAAAAACTGGCCACTGGAGGCAGCAGGCACACTATAAGTCGATTTATCGACAGACTGAAAAAAAAATTGGTTAACACTGGTAAAGATGTACTTTGCAACATTCAAACAGAATCCACCCACGTGACTTCTCTTCTTTTTATGACGTGTTGCCACGTGGTCGGGGTAGTTCCATTCGTCTTGCATTTCTTCAAGTGCGTTGTAAGATTTACTTCTATGCCTGTGAGCATTAAATTTATGTGAACTCTTGAACAACAGAAAAAAAGTTTTATTTTGTCTAGTTTTATTAACTGCTAGCAGATCTTACGATTTAGGTTGGAAACATTATGGTTTATACTTTATGCTATCTTATTATAATCGTGAGCTGAGCGCGTTCGCACAAGTCATCAAAAAGATACACTCTTCTGCTCTTTTCGATCAGGTGCAAGTTAGACCTTGGCCAAACAAACCTTACTAACACGCTTTTCCCAAGATTGCTAATAAAAGTGAAAGGAACCGGGTTAGCTTTTCCAACTCTTACAAGTATACTCGTGTAACCGCTGCCTAATATTACATTCTCGTGTCATTTTGTTTGGTTAAATTTTAGTTGAATTTTGATTTTTAGAGTACTGCTTACATAACACAGAGTGGCATAGTCACTTTAACAACTTCCTGTATTCAGACTGGTTTAGACTGGTCTTGAACTACTTTCACTTGCCACCATAGTTTCACTTAAAAGCGTTATCTGTTCTTATTTAAATATAAAATATCGAAAATGAGAATAACTCCAACTAAATGTTAGTGCTCATAAAAACAAGGTTGTTTTCGCAGCTAGCTCTTACCTTCCTGGTGACGTTTTCCTTCTGGACCTTCCCTTTTTACCCCCATTTTCGGGGTAATACGGATGGTTGTACATATAGGGGTAAGGAAGGGTAACGTAATTGCCCATCGGCGGTGAATACGGACTGCGTAAAAAAAATTAAAGTTTAAATTTAAAAATTAAAATTTTTGTAGATATTAAAATATATTACTCGAAAACAGGGGAAAACCCGGGGTAAAAAGCTTGCGGATAACCCTCAGGGTTTGGGGCAAATGAAATTGGGTGAAGTCGTCCGACAGGGTAACCCATTCCGTCCACCAATTCCCGTGGGCCGTGATGCATGACGCCCAGGTCACGTGGTAAAGATCCATAGAAACCCGGGTGTGGACTGCAATGACAATTGGATGAGCAATAAATAACTATATAAGCTGTAAATATATTTTTAAATGCATTTGTTCAAAAGAGTAGCTTGGTGGACAGTCGCCTTTCACTCGAAGGGTTACACATCGAACACTAGAAACGCCTTAAACGTACAACACGGTACAAAAGAGTCGCTAGCTAGTCAGTTGTGTTCTTGGGCAAGGCACTTTACGGACATTGCCTGAACCCAGCGAATTATTGGGTTTAATGGGTTCTACCAAATTGAAGAAACGTATTAATCATACACAACACTCTGCATTAGCTTCGACAACTCGATGGTGGGCGCGAGGTAATCTGACGATTGCCCGCGTGTAAACCCCCTTGGTTTTCCATTCATGGGGATAAACATGAATATTCTATCCTATCCATACTAATGCACATATATAAGGTTTACTGTGCAAATCCATTTTACCATTCACCGAGATAAATATAATGCATCGATAATTTTTAAGTTATCATGGAATATACTTACACGTATTCGTGCTCGGGTGGAAAATTGTACGCAGAGTTAAGCCATGCCCCGACGCGAGAGTCTTGAACCGATGTCAAATTAGGCTCGCTTCGTGGTGAAACTTCTTCATCAACTGCACTCTGCCAAAAATGTAAACTGAACTCACTAGCGTCATCAGTTGACCAAATTAAACTTACCTTGGTATGACGGTTTCCTCTTGTTCTGTGACGCTTGGATTTCTCACTTTTTCTGCTTTTGCGGTCTGTGAAAGAGTTAAGATCAAATATGATGCTCATGTTTATCCCTTAGGGTTGGAAACGCAGTGGCGCCCATAAAAAAACGGACAAATCGAGTAGACAGAGCTTTCGGCAGGACAAGACAGATTAGTCTGGTGGTTTAGTGCGTCGCCTTTCAGCCGAAGGGTTGTAGGTACGAAACTTGTCGCTAGCTAGTCTGTTGTGTCCTTGGGCAAGGCACTTAACGGATATTGCCTGAACCCAGCGGATTTTTGGGTTCTACCAAATTGAAGGAACGTGTGAATCATACACAACACACTGCAATAGACCAAGTAACGGTGGGCGCTAGGTGATCTGACGATTTCACGGTGTTGTAACGGCCCCTTGCGTTTTTCCCCCCATTCACGGGGATAAACATGAATATCGCTATCCTAATATTTAATTATCTCAATGTACAAAAAGTAGATTTGCATGTCATAATCGTAAACATTTTTCCCCAACCTTATAAGTCGTATATTTTCATTACTTTATTTTATATCGGAAAAAAATTCGAATCTGTGATAGGGTTATCGCTAACAGGTTCGATTATAACATGCTGTTTATGAATATATTGCGCTACATATTCGGCTACACAGTCATTATTACGCTATTTAAACCCCACCTCTATTACTTTTCCTTTTCTCTCTCTTATTGTTTTCGATTATGGTATCAGATTTGGGACTTCCCCGACGTTCTGGTGACGTATTTCGATTACGCGAGTCGCTTTTCGTGCTGGGTTTTGAAAATCTCAAATCCTCTTTTTGGTTGTCCGAAGTTCTCTGATTTTTCGCGTTTTCCTTTCGAGAGGAATTATGTTTCCTGTCTCGCTCTCTTGTGTCATCTCGCGGTCGTTTACGACGTTTCTCATGGTCCGTGCGATGGCGCGCTTCACCATTTGCTTGTTTTCGCTCTGCCCCGACATCCACTGGTTTTCGTGTATCCTCAATTTTCATTTCATTCTGGTATGCACTTGGGGAAACCCCCGTCTTTACTCTCGTCTCTTGCGGCCGAAAAGATTTGCTCTCTTCTGCACCCATGCGGTTAAATTGCAGGAGAAATTATATCCACTAAACAACACATTATTAAAATAACAACCTAAATATATTAAAATGTAGCAAAGTAGGAAACAGGAAACAGTTATAAAGCCATAACGTAGGCAAAAAGCACCCAAAATCTTACGCGAAAATATATATCCTAAAAACGAAAATTTAAAAAATAAAATCGACATAATAATAATTTCTACTAATTTTTTTTTCATTAGCGGATTGGTTAGATAAAAATTGTTTTAATTTTAAGCGCACAATATTACCTACTTGTCGCGGGAGTGCGTTGCTGTGAAACCGCTTTTATACCTCCTCTGTTTAGGGCTTTACAGTGTAACTGGTTTTAAACGGTGGACTGAATGGCAACACGGATTCGTATACAGCACGTGTGACCGAATGGTTAACGCTATCGATTCATATACATCATGTCACTTAGAAATGCGCCTTGGACCATTAATACACGGGGTCGAAAACAGTTACTTTCCAGACCTGTCCATGAGTAAGACATTTAAAACTTCAGGTATTTCGCTCCAACCCAATGAACCAATGTATTAAACGCAAATGAAAAGAGGTCTTTATTATCTACACTACAGTCGTACAGTATTCTAACTAGACGCAAATGGTATATATGAGTGTTTTATCCCTTATTACAAGGTGCTATGTTTTATATATTGTCCGTTAACTGTAAAGTGACTTTATTGATTTTCTTTATTTTAACCGTACTTGTTCTTTAGCCGAAAGGTAAAGATTCTAGTGGTTATCGGACAGTGATAAAAAAAAAAACGCAGGGTGGGCGTTATAAAACTATCGCCAGGTTATTTCACAGTGATATGAGCGCTATTACAGTATGTTAATTACGATGACATAACTACAATTTTGTTTAATCCACCATCTTGTAGCTTTGGACAACTTTCGCTAAGTGTGCTGCAAGAAGACACAACCAACTAGCTGGATACTGATTTCGATTCCAACAACTTTTGTCTTACTTTTCGAATCGCTACGAATGGAATATAAGAGGTCAAACAATATTTGTGTGTGTGGCAGACTATAACTTGGCCAACATTTCCTCTTCTCACTAAAAGTGGTTAAGATCACGAACCCTTTAAATAGTTAACTTTTACCGTTTTTTAAAGGAATAGACTGTTACTTGCCTATTCTGTTTCTATAACAATAGTAGTCTATTGGCACTACTGCATTACGCCAATTCCTTTTTTCTTACATACACAAAGTTCTTTGCCGCCCCTAAATATAACCTGGGAGTCCATGGACTATGGTTGGGAACCACTGATTTAGACAAAGTAAGGACGATACTAGCGCCTACCTTAGGAATAACATATTGTGTCCAACTTGAATGGATGAAATATACTTAATTACATTACACTTTGGATAGAAAGAAGATAGCCTTTACAGCTAACTTAATCGTGTTCTAACAGTAATTCGGGGTATATTCTACTACTGCTCTAAAGGCATGTACATAAAGAGTTACCATAGGCCGATTCTTCGGAAATTATTCAATCAATCGGTTCCCAATATATCGGTTGTACCGGACACGTGACGTATCAATGAATAATTTATGCTCGAGTAAGTTTCGTGGCTGCGCAGTGGACCGTGAAGTGTCGTCAAAACACTTCAGATGTGCGATTTTAACAGCAGTAGATACTGTACCCGTTTATTGTTTGCTTAATTTACCTCATAAGTGACTGAACAGTAGTAAATAGACGTTCCTGGTCAGGTAAACAGTTTTAAGCCTTTCCTAAATGTTTTAACTAAATAAGACAATCGTTCTGGCCTTCAAATATAACTGTCTTTGCTTAAAAAGTGCAGAAAAAATAAAATAAGTATTTTGATATGCTGAACTCAACGTAATAGCGAACCGACCAAAAGAAGATTTAATGATTTAAATAAAAACGCTTGAACCACTACTGCCACATAGTCTGTGTAAAACAGATTATTAAAAAGATACCAGTAGGCCTATATGAAATCAAGTTAACTCTCAAACCAATAATACCTTATCGTTAGTACAAAACATCTTATTTAAAAGCCCCGACTGTTTCAACATAGAAATTACAATAAAAACAACCTCAGTCTAGCCATTGCAAACTGTACCCTGTTATAACAACGTCTCATTCCGTAATAATAAAGAAGGTTGTTTATATTAATAGCAGTGAATCGATTATACTTGTGATTTGGCACTGTGTGTGGATTAATGCGTTTAATCTCGGATAGACTGGTAAGACGGATTTATTACCGTATTCACAACTGTAATGTTTTGTTTCACACGGTAGTTGTCATGAAATAAAGTATTGGATGGGTTATGACAAAAGTCTCACTGTCGTTAAGTTACCACCAATGTAGTCCACAAGATAAATGCTTTTTACCAGACAATGTTTCTACCCCTTATGCTCTCCAAGACCGTTGTTTTGTACATAATTGGTATAACTGTTATCGCGCTAATCATAAAATAAAGCATTTGATATCAAGAGTTAAAATTCAACCAGGGCAGTCCACACGTTAGTTTTGTTTACCGGGCTAACTTTCGATCCCAAATTATGTCGCCACCAAGACCACTTTGTTTATAATTGGTATATGTATCTGTCACCCTAACCATTCTACACGACCGTAATACACGGACAGGTGTTTGACATCCTTTATTTGCAATTGAGCGCAGGTATGTGTTGCAGAGGAAATCTTGTTGTCTTGCTTTAAAACAGTCATTCAATTCCGCGTAGTTTAAAATCCAAGAAGTATTCAAAAATATAATTTCACCATAATTGCTCAAGCAGCCAGACTGAGGCCACGCGACTCTGTTATTGCCTAAGGGGGTGAATATTCCCATTCTAAACCACTAACCTGAAAAAATACCTTTACAACAGTTCACACACTCAATATACAAACTTTAATTATTATTATAGACTATAGAAACCTGGATATAAGCCTGAATCCACAAAATTATCCAAAAATCTATACGATAATTTATACACGAACTATACGATAACTTAGACACAAAGCGAAGTTACACTATTAGAAGGCGTTTAACCAATTGTTTTCCCCATATCTCTAATGCTAACTGAACTCTAAAAAGAGCCTCCAAAAAAAATTCTGCCATTGTACGCCTGAGATTTTTTACAATTTAAAATTGAAATCTGCTAACTTAACTCGACCTTCCTGAAAAAAAATCATCCTTCTCATAGCCACGAAAGAACCTGGTTATCAGCTCCGTCGAAGAACAAGACAAGACCGCATATTCTGATAAACATTCTGCTGGTAAAACCATGGGCAAAATTCTGTCTCTACATCTTAATTTAGCTCACAAGCAAAAATTCTATCGAGGCCGTGCTAACAGCTAGCGTATAAACCTGCCAGCCATACCCACATGGATTTACGAAAGCACTCGAAACCTGTACCGCCGCCTACTCAACACATTTGAAAATAATGAACTGCGCCGCACTTTACTTGGAGCGGGGCTTTTGAATTATCGCACAACCAACTATTGTGGGAGTGGTGTGGCAGATTGGTCGTATAGTTATCATCATTAAAGCAACATTGAACGGCGTATGTGAATTTACGTTACCACCTACGCATGTTTTTGTGCGATTACTTTTTCTCGAGCTAAGTTTCGAGACCGCGATGGGTCTCTCCCCAAGACCATTTTTATTATAATCCTTTACATGAATCGGTTGCGCTAAACATTCTGCTATACGACCGTTTACTTTGTGCGACTTTGCGCTTATACATAATAGTGTTAGTGCTTATACCTATGTCTATATAAAACCTAAGATGTCCTGGTCTTGCAATACGTCATATATGCCAAAATGTATTCACTAAATTTATGGTAAAATTAAATTACATTTGGAAACGTCTAAATATATAAACCAAACAATTTTAAACTGTACGCTTTTTGTTAAGACTCAAAAATACTAATTATAATACATCACGCAATATTACTAATTATACTCATTCAAATGCTTATGCTGTGACGTATTCTACTAAGATAAACTGGCAGAGTTCGGCCTTTTATATCAAAAATACACCATTTAACAGCACTTGAGTACCCAATAGCCTTAACAACAAACACGATTTTCCGCTGGCTCTACCATACATTTTATTATAACCTCTAGATAAACACACACGCAGTGATGCCTATTCAAAAACACGTTATAAATGATGTCGCGCTTTGAAAAAAAGATAGCGGTCAACACTGACCACCAGAATGATCGTGAACAATTCAGGTTAATGATTGACTGTGTTTTTGGGAAGTTTGCTTTACACAGATAATGAAATTCTGCCCGTCCTGTTACACCATTATCTTTGCGAATTATAAATCAAGAATTGACACTTTTTCCAATAACTATCTAGTTCTTTTTGAACGAAGTATAATGAGATTACAATCGATGACTGTACAACTGTATCGACTCTGCTTTATGATGTACTAATACGAAATCATTCCCGCCCAACTGCGGGGGCGACGGCTAAGGTTAATGGGTTCAAGTTATTAAGCTTGTGCGTTGCGACTAGGGTTAGACTTAGAGTAATGCTATGATTGCATAAAACTTAGTTTATAGCACGATTAAGATAACAATCCGATATTTCGCCTGCCTGATAAACTGTAAACGGTTGCGTTTTATCAAATAACCTGTCCTATAAAATTCGCTGTGGCTTGGACAGACAATAGCTTTAACTAGACACCGAACAGCAGGCTTCGGCGAGCACAAAAGAAATCGGTTCAATTGTGCTGTACGATGGCGGGACGTCAACACAAAAGGCAGCTCATTTTCCTGTTCATTTGGTCCAATTAGAAAATCCTGCTCGCCGCTGGCGTTTCTCATGAGGGTGTTTTCGAAGACGTCATCGCGACGTCATTAAAGTCAATATAAAACGCATTAAAATAAATAGCTGAGCGGTGGCACCGTAAAACATGGAACATAAAAGTTGCTATAAGGCCAATGCCCACTGCACCGTTACGACTGTCGTACGACAACTGCGATGCGATTGCGACACCTCGCTGCGACACCCAATGCCCATTGGCGTCTGCGATCTATTGCGACGCGATCCAATGCGTCCGTGCGACGCAGTTTGGTTGGCGCTGCGACGCTACGACAAAGTAGAAAGCTGTTCTACTTTGTCGCAGTGTCGTATTGGAATATGAGAATTATTGTGTTGTTTTAGGTTACCAAACTATCACAATTATTTAATTCCAACTAGAAAATAGTCATTATAATGTTTTTTTTAAAGGAAAATATTAGGCTAGCGGCACTAGTTTATTAAAAATGAGTATTCATCGGCGTAAATATGCCAAGTCAGTATTGTTAGAGCAGCAGATGCTTCTTGGTCTCCTTGCTTTGTCCGAAATAGACAATGAAAGGTATGTCTTTACACTAGTGTGTTTTAGTTCAGAACAACAGACTATGGCGGTTTATTTTACAGGCGATTTTGGGTCAATGATATATACAAGACCAGAGATACTATTTCTGAATTTGTTTTGTTTGATGAATTAATGGAAAGTAGCGATGATGAGGAGTTTCGCAGATATACCCGAATGGATCATCATCAATTTAAGTTTCTTTTAGCTCTTATAGCACCTAGAATAGAAAAGCTAGACACCAATTTCAGGCAAGCCATCACAACAAAACAGCGTCTTATAATAACATTAAGGTACAGTTATGTAAGCAAATATTACTGTGCATAAATAACAGCTTTTAAATGCCTTGATTCATTTGCCCACAATATCAGTTAATTTCCGGTAGCGGTACAGTAATTATAAAGAATGATTTTTACAGATTTTTAGCAACAGGAGCAAGTCAACGACAGTTGTCGTATTCATTCCGTGTTGGTCACACTACTGTTGGTAAAATAATCAGAGAGACATGTGAGGCTATAAGTGTATGTTTAACCCCTATTGTCATGAAACCACCATCAGCTTATGAGTGGATAGCCATTGCCAAACAATTTGAGCAATTCTGGAACATCCCAAACTGCATTGGAGCCATTGACGGCAAACATATTAGAATAAAAGCTCCGCCAAACAGTGGATCCGAATTTTTCAATTACAAGGGTTATTTTTCTATTATTCTACTAGCGATCTGTGATGCCAATTACAAGTTTATTCTGGTTGATATTGGGGACTCTGGAAGGCATAGTGACGGCGGTGTATTTATTAATTCAAACATGGGAAAGCTTTTTGAAAAACATGAACTAAATATTCCAGCTGCAGACTTGCTTCCACATTCTGATATTACAATGCCATTTTATTTTGTGGGTGATGATGCATTCCCATTAAAGTTTGGTCTAATGAAACCCTATCCAGGAAAAATGTTGCCTGAAACCAAACGCATATTTAATTACAGACTAAGTAGAGGCCGTCGTGTGGTCGAAAATGCTTTTGGCATATTGGCTGTTCGTTGGCAAATTTTTTATAGAATGCTTAATTGTGAGCCCAAAATGGTGGATGTCCTCGTTCAAAGTTGTGTTGCTTTGCACAACTACTTGCAAACTCCATCTCAACGCTGTGGAGACTGTTTTGATACTAATGGTATAATTGTAGATGGAGCATGGAGGCAGTCGATCCCGGATGATGTAAATATTAGATCAATTTCGAGTATGGGGTCTAATAATTATACCAGAAGAGCCAGTTATATTAGAGATATGCTTTGCACCTACTTTAACACCATTGGAGCTGTTCAATGGCAGTGGGATCATTAATTATCTAGGCTATTGTATATTAATTTGCTCCTTATGTACTATACTGGGTACTGTATTGTAACATAAATTTTTTAGATTGTGTATAGAAAATATCGAATTAATTTAATCAGTGTCACCCTGACAAAAAGAACTCAACAAAGGTTGAAAGAGCATGGAGAGAGATTGCTGGTCTTCTAAGTAATTCCGGTAAGTGGTCATTATTAGGCTATATTAAATATCAACAATAATATGTATACAAGCAATTTTTTTAATTCTTCTTTTTAGTGGTTTGCTGTTTTAATTTCAGTTGTGTAACACATCATTGTATCAAATAGTGTGTGGCTTAATAATTTCAGCTTAGCAACCTCTAATTTTATTAACCTTTGTTGATATGTTTTAGTTGAGTTTTGCCAAATGAGATGGCGCAACTTACGAAGCCAATATGGGAAGAAACATAGAAAGCAAACTTCGGCTCCTAGTGGGTCAGGGATTCAGGAACCAGAACAATGGCCTTACTTTAGTCAGATGTCATTTTTGGAAGGGTATGTTCGCCATCGAAGGTATGTTAGATTTTTTACACATATACCAGTAGTTGTACTACATATTATATTGTTTCAACTCATAAAAATCTTTCTTAATTTATTGGATATTTATTGTTTCAAAATTCAAAGCATAATGTGTGGATTTGTACATTAGTCTGAGCAAAAAAACACAAAGTAAATAGAATGCTTCTTTTTATTTTTAGACATTACCGGTACTTTATAAGGTAGGCCTATATTACAAAACATCTCAAAAGAAGGATAATGTTGCTTACCGGTAATGTTTTCTACTAAGAATAACAGCATTTACTGCATAATATTTTGTCAGCTTACTATAGATGATGTATATTACTGAGATATTACTGTGTACTTGCATAATTTATATATATATATATATAATGCATTACTGGTAGTAAAACTCTTATTTTGCAGAACTGTAGATAATTTGTCAGATACCAGTAGTTTGAATTTGAATGAATCATCAATTGAAAATGAAGGCAAGTTTCAGTTGTATCAGAATTAAGTTTCAGTTGAGTCCGTCAGAGTTAGAAAACAGTTTGCATTCAGAAATTGTTTACTAATTGTTTATATACCAGTATATTACCTACGCTATATTTATGCAATGGGGCTATTTAATTAATATAATTTTTTTTATAGATCCAGAGTATGAAGAACAAAGCTCTTCTGTATCCGAGTCGTCTGAGCTAATAAAAATAACTCCGAACAAAAGAAAACGCCCCAATTCTAAAGAGAGTTTTCAGGCATGTTATATGTTATTATTGCTATTATGGTAGCCTTATTAGTAGTGCACAGTGACCTAATGAGTAAAATGTAAACTTTATATTTGGAAGGAACCTGTCTGGTTGCTATATATATATAACATTTTAGTATTAGTAGCATACTATATATCGTTTAAAACTAAAGATACTTTAATAGCTTGGAAACACTAACCTGACTGGGCATAAAGTATTATTTTTGACTAGTGCAATTTTTAACAGGAGTACAGGCTACTTCTATATAACTGTAATGAATTGAGATTTTTATTTTAGTAGGAACTGTTGAAATGTTTTAAAGAAAATCAAGAAAAGGTAGCTTTACTAGCTGAACCTATCGCAGAAGATCGGTTTGATCGGTTCGGTGCATTTATTGCAGCAGAACTAAGGGAAAAAGAGCCACATCAAGTTAAGCTGTATATGGAACAACTGACGAAGATTATTTTTACGGATGTTTCGCATTTTTCCACTGTCGAAGTCGTTTCAAACATAACTTTTTAATAAACCTGTGCTTCGAGTTTATTTGATTTATTACAAAAAAATGATATTAATTGGTTTAGACCACAATAGTTATTACAGTCTATATATACTCTATATAGTGTTCCAATTTAAAAGCTGTTGCGATGTGTTAATTATTTGATATTACTTTGGATCAAGGCAACTTATGTTAAGTGTGTTAAACAGAAACAATAGTGCAAAGGCGGACGAGTATGGATTGAACTGATCACCACAACCTTTTTTGCCCATTGCTATTTGGACTGGTTGTCTAAAAGTAAAATAAAATAGTAGTAATGTTTTTTTTTAAGTAGTGGAATGAAGTAGTTACTTATTTTGCAATCAAATGAACGGGTTAATAGCTTTAAAAAAATGTGTTGAACCATTTTTATAATCGCGGATGATTTATGCGGTGGGTATATACGGTCGCAGCGTCGCGTCGTTTGATCGCTGTCGCATCGCTTACATCATGGGGATTCCCCAGTCGTTGTCGCGTCGCGCTGCAGTGGGCATCAGCCTATACGATGAAGTGTGTTAATTGTTTGATTGCCCGTTTTTAAAGCTGATTTTCGTATGACGAAAATGCCGTGTGTGGGAAAACGTAGGCTAAGACTTGAAATACTTATGTCGTCTGATTCACGGAGTGAAATCGGAACAGTATCCGAAACTGAAAACCGGTTTAAGCGGTTTATTTTCCTAAACCGCAACAGAACACGACCAAATGTAAATTGTAGTGAACTCGAATACGAGTTTAAACTACTAAAATGATGTTCGCTTGAACCTGAATCGGACCTAAATCTAGTTAAATGCTACAATCCCAAAATGATTATTAATAGTATAATTTTTAAATATGTATTTCGTGTTTTCTGGATGGGCATTGTATGTCAAATTACCTTATTTGAACAAAACGGAACTAAACCCCCTTTTGGTCATTTGTTATGTCCGAATCCGACCCACATTTTTAAAACCGTAAAAAAAACGAACCTGAACGGGATAATTAAAATATAAGTAAATCGGAACTAAATTAGTTAAATAACCGCCTCCCTTGGTCAGATAGACTCGTTTCCGGAAGCGGCTATCTGGAGATATTGCAATGTGGTAATACCTATTTGTTTAAGCCATTTTTACCGCGACAAGTTTCGAAGCCGCAATGCGCTCATTACTGAACATGTTTTTTCTATATAGAAATCGTTATATGTATCGGTCGTTCACACCATTCGGCATTTTATAACGCCTTGGTCAACGTGATAACTAGTTTTGTTTTGACTACCATAATATAAACACAAAGCAAAAGTTGGACTATTAAAAGGCGTTCAGCCAATTATTTTCCCCATATCTCCGATGATAACTGAACTCCTAGAATAAAGAGCTGCCAATCAATATTCGACCAGTGAACGCCTTAGATTTTTTACAAATTTAAAATTGAAGCTTGGATCTGCAAACTTAACTTAAGCTCCCTGAAAATTGTGTGTTAAAATTTTGAGCTTCGTACACTAAGAACTTTTTCCTAATAAAGCAGCTAAAATGCACAATCAACATCTTTATTGCACGAATTTATGCTGCACCATTAGAAAACTGGTGAGCTAACCAAGAAACACTGCAAAGAAATCTAGCACATGCTGCTTCCAACCGTATACCAACATGGGTAATCTCCACCATTGTTACTTAGCAAAAAATTACTTATATACCATCACTAAAGTACTGCCACACGTCAGATTCACCCCGCGCAAAGAAATTTATTTTTTTGGTTGTGTGCCATATGTCTAACACTAAAGGTAGGTCGTGTGGCCGATTGGTTAACGCGACCGATACATATATCGAATTATATAAAAAAAAAACAGTATAAGCAACGATCTCATTGTAGGTTCGAAACTAAGCCCGATTAAAAAAGAAGCCATCACTAAGTTAAAAATAAGCTTTAACGGAATAAATTAATGGACTTTAATCAAGCGAAAATTAAAACAATAGGAATGATAATTACAGTGACGCGTGTTGATAATGATTACAGACGAAGGTGGCATTTAAATAGTCACGAATTTATATAGGCCTTTCAATCAAATATTAAATCCTTAATATAATCTAATCTGGTCGATAAATAAAAACGAAGCAGTCAGTGGTGACAGAAATAACATACAACCGAAGATGAAATAATAACAGATTATAGATCGTTAAAAATGGAAAGGTTTTTGAGTTTGTTACCTTCACGCGTAATGTCTGGGCATACACCAGTAATGTCTGGACTAATTGGATTAGTATCTTCGTCTTTAAACCGGAAGGTGGTATAATCGAATCTAGCCGTTGGCAATAGTATGTTTTGTCATTTGGACAATTGGCAGACGTCGCATAAACCCAGAGGAAGGGCAGGCAGGTTATCCGTGTTTAACCAAGTAAATAGGGAAACGCAATTGTCAAAATCCCTAGCGTCCATAGTCGAATTACCAGTGTTGTGAATGATTTATATACGTTTTTTTTAAATTTAGTAGAACCCATTAATCGTTGGGCTTAGGCAATGTCAGCCTTGCCCAGGGACACAACCGACTAGCTAGCGTACGCTTTAATCTTGCAATTTTTCGGCTGAAAGACGACGCAGTAACTCACCAAGCTAATAGGTTGACTAATGGGAAACTAAACAAGTAGCAACGTTTTTATGATGTGGCACATATAGGCTACTGCAATAGCTTCGGCAAAAGGCTTTTTCGGCAGACACTAGTTATGGGATGATAGCCGTGTATGCATCCAATGTGGTTTCCCGCCTCCAAGAAGGATAGGATATTCATGTTTATTCCGGTGAATGGGAAAACCAGGGGGTTATCACACTACGGACAATCGTCAGATTACCTCGCGCCCACCTTCGGGTTACCGGAGCTATTGCACGGGGTTGTGTATAATTTAAACGTTCCTTCAATTAAGTAGAACCCATTAATCCGCTGATGGGTTTAGGCAATGTCGGTTAAGAATGAAAATAACACATCAAACCATTAAATTTGATATATAGGCTACATTGATTATAATATACACGCAATGCCAATAGTTTTTGAATGATTACTAATCAATAACCTTTCGCAAAGAAAGCAGACGCCCATACATCAAAAAAATCAATCAGCGATTTTTATTTTCTAATAGAGCATTTTGATTGGGGATACTGAAACTAGGGAAAAGGAAAAGGAAGGGTACTGCTCACTAAATTAAAAAGATTAAGGTATTAGAGTTAATTTCAAACATGGGGTTGTAGTTATGGTTAGTTTTGGTGTTGAGATTAGTGTTTGTGGCAGGGTTAGAATTAGTTTTTATAGTTTTAGTGAGCAGTTTCCCTCCTTCCTTTCTCTTTTCCTCCTTTTATTGTTGTCTCATTTTGATAAAATTCTTTCTAGCTCGTTTGATACAAGAAACCAATAACTGAAATACAGGAAAATAACATATTGATTATGATTATCAGGCAATAAATGGGCAGTACAATAATTAACGAAAATTTATACTAATCCTAACCTCACCTAAACGTCTCTAAGATTTAACTCATAAAAATGCAGAATTTTTTACCGATCACAGACGCCCAAAATATTTGTTTACAGAGAACTTTAAACTAGCTTTACATTTGTACATTTTATAAAAATTAGTATGTCGGCCATTATTTCGCTTTATTGCTACCATACTTGACGTAATTGATGTACATATATGTATTTATCCCACCATATGAGGTTTCCTGCTTTCGTCTTTTAAGGTTTCCTAATATTTGCGTTTTATAAATGGAAGCATTTCAGGCCAAAACACTAACACAGAATAGTGTGGTCTGGCGAAACCATTTAAGTCGTCGCAATAAACTTTAAGAACCGGTAACAAAAACCTTCAGAAAATAATAAAACATAAAAGCGTCGTAAAACGACAAAATAAGATCAAAATTGACATTTAATATTGATTTTTATATATTTGATCATTAAAGGATGGGAGAGGGATAGGATATGTATGTTTATCCCCGTGAATGGGAAAACGAAAGGGGCGTTAACACAGGAGCATTTGTCAGATAACTTTTGCGTCCATCGTTGGCGAGGAACTTGCCTTTTACAGTAATTGGTCGGACAAATGAAATCAAAAATGGGTTAAAACGTGGTTATAAAAAATGTAAGAACATGCCAAAGACATATAAACGAAATGACCGAAGTCGGTCAACCTGAAACAGGCTCACAGAAGCAACCATCAATAAGTGAGGACAGTAAAAACGTTAAAAAGATGTATAGGTTAAATGTTTTAAAAAAACATGTAAGATTGG
>CH003181.1:410680-425487 GCA_000149265.1 Ciona savignyi
TCAATAAATTTTGTGCTTCCTCTTTACATGAATGAAAATTAGTGTAACATAAAAAAATGCATTGTTTTTTTTTCTTTTTCTTTGTGGTGCAATCATAAGTTTTAACGTTTGTTATTAACGTTTATTGTGGCCGTTTATTATTCCCCTGGCATGATGTAAAAATCAAACTATCTTCTTTAAAAGAAACGAATTCTGAATCTAGCGCAACAAGATGTACAACCTTTGCAAATTGCTGAAGCATGTTAATTTTTCTAACATGTGAATAATTTTATAAAGAAACCACTATACACTGATTATAAAGCCTTGTGTTAAAATAATAAAAAAACGAAATAATAGTTGGTTGTTTTTACAGATAAAAGTTCTATAAAAACAGCAAAAAATGCACAGATTTTCCACTTCTATGAGGAGCAATCACGAGTTATCTTAAGTCGTTGTCTATACTTATTAAAGTTTGTATTGACCGTTTTGTTTTATTTGCCTGGGCAATAAAAAATCTCAAATCCTGATATACAAATATGGTCTTAATTTAGAAGTTATAACAAAAAATAATTGGTTAAACGCCTCCTACAACACAATTTTTTCGGGGTCAACTCTCGGTTACATATTTTAAACCGTCGTGGTCTAATGGTTAACAAATAAAGACCAACAAATACCGTAAGAAAATCTTATTACAAACAAGACGATATGCTACGTGTTCCACCTACCCTGAGTCTTTTTTCCAGGATATTCTTCGACAATTAAACCTACTAAAACACTGTCTGATTCAAATTTTAATGGGTTTTGTAAAGTTACACAACAAAATACGAAAATGGAATAAAAATAAATAACCCAGTTTGCCCGGCAATTTCCCTAAAATCTATAATCTGGACATAATTATAATACACAATTATAGAGTGTATAAAAAACAGTTGGCGGATAAACTCGAAAAACCTATTCTCCCTAATTACTATGTTTTTTTAATGTGCGTATTCTTTCAACATTGTTTTTTTAAGAAAAAGGATGAACTATCTTTTTTTATCGTCGTGGATGGATAAACCATTTTGCAACGACTTATGCCCACAGTCAAGCTGTTACAAATGGAAAATTTAATCCTTCGTAGGAAAAATCTATGTCAAAGTTGCTGTCGACTTTCTTACCAAAAATAAACGATTTAATCTTACACTAACATAATGCCTTTATTACAATACCTAGACCCACAAATAATTTAATTAAAGAATTCTTTATTATGTTGCAACGTTTCAATAAACACGGTAAAAATCTTTGCGAAAACAGTAAAACAACATGCAACAAAACGAAAAATGCTAAAAATCGGCAGTTTTTGTTAACGTCATAAAAAGGCAGTGAAAAAGGGCGGTGATTAATTCTTCTAAGTAAAATGCGAGAGGCACGATAAAAGGTATGGGCTGTGCTTAGAGGATTATTTTGTTAAGCCACGTTGTAAAATCGACGATAAAAGAGCCTTTCCTTTCAAGGCGAATTCGACATCTTTTTCTTGAACGTTCAGTTTGATCTGAATAGTAAAAAAATTAGGAGTCTGGTCGCATAGCTTATTTGGTTGGAGAGTGGACTGGTAAATCGAAAGGTTAATGGATCGATACCAGCCGCTTGCTAGTCGGTTGTGTACTTGGGGCAAGACACTTGGAAAAACGCCGAAACTCA
This sequence comes from Ciona savignyi, assembly GCA_000149265.1. Classification (NCBI taxonomy): domain Eukaryota; kingdom Metazoa; phylum Chordata; class Ascidiacea; order Phlebobranchia; family Cionidae; genus Ciona; species Ciona savignyi. Next base: position 412,340 of record CH003181.1, read on the forward strand.
ATGGATTGATTGGTTCTACTAATTAAAGGTTTTAATTATACACAACACACTGCAATTGCTCCGGTAACCCGATGATGGGCACGAGGTAACATGACGATTATTCCGGTCATAACCTATCCCAGAAAAGGTTTATTACAAAGTAAATAAAAATCGACTTTCCAATATTTTTAAAAACTTTTACAAAAAATTATTTAAAAATATTCAAAAATGCTACCTCCGTCATTTTTCACTAAAAACACTTTCACTAAAAAAAAACGTGTCACTAAAAATCGACATTAAAATTTTTAAAAAATTTAAAAAAATATTATTTAAAAATAATCAAAAATATTACCTTCGTCTGTCTTATTTGTTTGTTCTTTTTCACCGAGATTATTCCTCGCGCTTCAACTAGTTGGCAGAGAGAGAAGAATTTTGATTGACTGACAGCTGGAACTTGTCGGTCTTTGCATATCGAGGAATAAGTTTCGTGCAGCTGGAAAGGAGAGATTTAGAGAAAAAGGCGATTTTAAGAGATAATGAAAAAAGGATTTTGGGAGAAATATTTAAAAAAAGTTTTTTTGAGAAATTTTTAAAGAGGATTCAAAAAAGACATTAAAAAAGAGAATTTTTGTTGAAAAAAAAACAGATTCTAAAAGATTTGGTAAATCAAAAAATTTAATGTAATATAAATAGTAATTTATGTGTAATCTTTCCAATTAACGGGATATAAATGATATAAATTTTAGTGCAAATGTCCGTTTTAAGTGCAAATTTTTATATCAAATTTTTATATTTTTAATTTTTTTTTATATAAGAAATTAGTAAAATATTTGAAATCTCGTAGTTTTAAACTTAGCGGTGTTAGGATGGGATCCAAACTGGTATGTATACAATTAAATATTCCAGACATAAACAAAACATGACGCTGTAATTTGGTTTTTATTAAATTTTGTTTGCTCAATGTTGTTCTTTCGCCTAGGTTTGGCGGCCGCGTCCGCTATATTTTTAAATTATATCCTTTTTTTCAATGACATGTTTTAACGACTGTTCGTTTTGCCGTCTATTCTTGTTCCTGTGCCGTGATTTTATTCGCTTGCCATTTTGAAATACTGGGTAAAAAATAAATAAACTGAACTAAACTAAAAAACATTTAGTTTAAATATTCCAGACATAAATAAAACATGACGCTGCAAAAACACACACCTTTCCTAACGCTGCGTCATGGCACTTATGTTTTTTGCACAACAACAAGAGAGCGCAGACGATCAATTTCTGTTGGAGTGGAAATGTGTCGTCCTGCTCCGTATCGCCATCTTGCGGACACAAATTCGCGCTCTCGTATACCCCGTTGATGACGGTGGAAATCTGACGAATCCCGACTTTTTGCGATTTGGGATCTGTGGAGTAAATACGGGGGTTATTTTACGCGTTTAGATATGTAGGAACATGTATGGCAGTTTGGAAATCTTTGCAAATTAAACAACAACAAATTTTTTGTGGAAAAGTAGTTGGTAAATTTATATAAAATCTTAATTACTTTTCATTTGCTCTAAAAATTGTTTTATTGTTTTAAAGTGATAGTGCTAATGTTAAAACATTTAGGAAAACGCAGGCGACGGGATATCGTCAGATCACCTCGCACCCAATATTGAATCACCGGCAGTGTGCTGTGTATGATTGGGACGTTTTTACATTTTAGTTCCAATAATTAAAAAAAAAATCACAAAATTAAGGTGCCTCTAATAACTACAGGATCGCTTGTAACCCTAACTCTCCAAGCGCTCGTGTAGTAATTTAGAGGCACCGAAAAAAGTTAACGTTCTAAAATAGTCGACATCCACACCCAGTGTTTCCAGACACAAAACTAACCTTGAGTGTTGCCGAGCGAATCAGTTTCGGCGAGCTCAACGGCTCTGCGGCAGACGTCAAGCGCCTTGCGTGCGTCGCCAGTCGTTGCGGCAACCTTCCGTGCGCAAAATTGGACGGCGATGTTGTCGATAACACTGCCGTTGCCGCTGCTTATTGAAGCCTGCAACATAGAAATTAAAAATTAAAAAATAAAAAGTCCCAAAAATTTAAGAAAATTGAATTTTCCATTGTACTTAATAAATATTGGGTTTGGGTTATAAAGAAAATTTATTTTAATTTTAAACTCAATAAATGGAATCAGTTGGCTGACTCAAATTTAAAATATATGCAAAAAATAAACAAGGCACTAAACGGATATTGACTGAACCCAGTGGAATAATAGTTCTACCAAATTGAAAGAACATCTAAATAGTACACAACACAATTCAATACCTAAGGTAACCCGACAGTGGGCGCGAGGTAATCTGACGAGTGCCAGTGTGTTAACCCCATGTTTTTCTATTCACAGGGATAAACCTAATTATCCCATTCTATCCTTTTAGTTCAGTCTAAGGTGACATTTGCTAAGTAGCCAGAGATGCACAAATAGCGGCTTCTTACCTTTGCGATTCTCGCCTGTAAAATCTCAACCAACTGATCTTTAGAATACGGCTTGAAGTTAATCAGTTTCGGCTTGCATTCCACCCTGGCTTGTAGGCTGGGAAAGTAAAGTGTGGGGTTTAGATACCTTATCATCATGGGATGGATATTAAATGCTTAACGCAGCTGTGTAAGTATTTATATTCCAATAATAATTAGCTTGTCTTAAAAAAAATGGTCAACCCTGAAAACAGGTAATCCCCTAAACATGGATAAGATTATTTCTTCACTATGTTAATTGTTAATTTTACTAAAACCTTGTGTTTGAAATTTGCCTTTACTTAATTATATAATGATTTTATAATGTTTGAATCTACTAAATCGAGGTCTGTTAACGGTCTTGCCATTGAAAAACAAATGCAAAAAGTTAAGAGTTTTTACAATTGGGAAAAATTATAGGGAAAATAGGTGGGCAGAATTTAAATGGTCAGAATTTACTTTATCAGCCAATTTAAACTAGACAATGGAGAACAATAGGCTGTATTTATTCGATTTAGATTCAATAACACTAATAAGTTTGCTTTTAAAATTGGGGTTTAGATTTTATTTAAAAGAGCTGACTGCAAATTACTTATAAAATTATGTACCACAACCACTAGGCTATTTCATTTTCATTTAATAAATTTTACTAAAATTTAGTAAACTTTCCGTTTCAGTACAATTCCGATAATTAAAAAACTATAAAAAATACTCTCTGGACTAAAAATGAATGATTCTTACCGGGGCAAAATGCGGTCGGTTAAATCGAGAGAGTTGGCAATTCCGATCAAAATGACTTTGGAATCGGTGAGTGCCGACCAACCGAACATCGTGTACAAAACTTCCTGGTTCCTACTGTCAAGTTGGTCCATTTCGTCAAGTAGTAACAGGCTGAGGAAGAACAGGGTTAAAATGAACTACTGAGTATTTATACAGTTAGATTTTTTATGAAGAGTTGTGCGATAACGATAACAGGAGCACAGTTAAGTTGGGTAATAACATTTGTGCCCATGCCCCATAGTACAGTTTTGTGGTGATGTGTGCTCCTAGTAGATTTGTGTGGTGTCTGTTGCTCAAAGTCGAATTGTGTGATAATATGTGTGCACAGCCCAGTCGAGCATTAACCATGTGCTCTTAGTCGAGTTTAAGTCATTTTTTAGAGTTGTACGATAATTGTGCTTATAGTCCAATGTAATGAACACTACACAGTTAAATGATAACCAAGAACTTGTTGTTAAAGCAACCTAAAAAGATCAACTCTAACATTCCCCTAAAGCATATGGCAGTAGTTACACCCCTAAAAATTTATGCCCACGAACCCCACACTGAACTCACATCATAGTATCTCTCGTCGTCAAGTTGTTTTCAATGAATTTCAGAGCTTGTCGAGCCGATTTGCACTGCCGAGAGGTCGCCCCCATTTCTGATGCGATTTGCTGATAGATCTGAGACGCAGTTCGTACAGACATGCAGTTGATAGAAATGCATTTTTCGAAGTTTGCCGAAATCTGTTGATAAATAATGAATATTAACATCGAAAAAAGTTGTGCTTTGTGCATCATAAGAAAAACTAGCTGGTGTGCATAGGTTATCAAATATGAAATGTAGAAATATATATATATAAAGGCCTTATTTCAAAAGTTTGATGTAGAATTTTATATCATAGGCCTAGGTAATAAGTGTGTGTTAGCTTTGTGAATGGAAAAACAAAAAGGGCAATATCACAAAGGTAATCGTCAGATATATATTATATATACATACATACATAACATATATATAATTTATTTGTGTATACTTTTATTACTGTTTAAAACCCTGTTTATATTGGCACAGTAACTAGTTGTAAATCTACTCTTAATCATTGTTAGTTTAAAAACCCAGACAGTTTTGTTATTCTAATATAATTATAAACACTTTAAATGAGAACTAATCATGTTAAAAAATGGGCCAACCATATTATAAAGAGATAAATTCCAAATTTAATCACTGATTTTGACTCTAATCTTTACTCTCTATTGTTTGTAAAATGCTTGACCTATTTAATTAGCTCTGACCTGATAATTTAGATTAAATCTCCCTCATTCCCATGAAAGGGTACAAGTACAATGGTCCTTTGGGAGTATGAATGGCATATAATGATGTTATGTGTCAGTTCTAGACTGATTGTGTGATAATTTATGGGGGATTTATTTTAAAAGCCATTTGTTTTTTTCTTTGGTGAAAATTCTTGTGGTGCTTTTTACTACATCACTCGGTGTCGCTACAGAGCACAGAGTGATGCAGTATTTAGTGAATAAACTAAATAATCCTTTATTTTTTGAAAAAAAATTATCCCAATTTTGTTGCGATTTGCTGGTAGAAATTTGTGTGTTATGTTCATTATATACAATACTCTTTGGGTTCATATATATATATATATATTGAAACCTTTTGGGTTTGCGGTAGATAAGTCACCTTTGATTTGGATAATTCTTAAGGTATTTCTAGTGCCAAATAAAACAATCATTCTTTTTAGAAAACAACCTTTGTGGGTTAGGGAAGAGACAAAAATCAACTCAAAATCACTGCAAAGAATCTTTGGAATAGATAATGATCAATCAATTTTTTAACAAATTTTAACTTTTTTGGGTTTAGGCAGAAAAAGGAAAAAAAAACAAATTAATAACACAAATTACCTTTGAACTGGATAATACTTGTGAGAGACACGCTGTCTTCCCAGTACCAGGGGCTCCTGATATGTAGAGGCTTCCTGCAGCCTGTTCTTTAGCATGGTGGTTAATAAAGTCGTTGATTTCCTGGATTTCAGAAGTTCTTCCAATGAGGCGTTTTGGAACGGAGTTGTGTAATGCGTTCTTCACAGAGTTGAAGACGTTTGCTGGAAAGAACCTCGGATAAATAAGAGCAAAAGAACATGAATGTCGGGTGTTTGGATACTGATTTGTGGCCCCTTTTTTTATGTGAATCGTAATACACCTCATGCTAGTTGGCGAGTTGTTGCACTTATTTCATAGTGAATTCAGGTTTTATTTTGTTATCTTTTTATTTTGTAGAAACTGATATGTGGACATTTTATATTGATGTGTTCGTAAACTGTACAAAATATCTCCTATAAGAGCATAGTCACTCCTAAACAGTAAAAAAATCCAGATAAGATTTAATCGAGAAAAAAAAAATGAAAAACATGACCGAAAAAAAACAAATTTTGAAATTTGTTTGACATGTTTTTGGCAAAGACCGCGACTTATCTAGGCCAAATATATATTCAAAATTAACTTACTTTTATCAAGTTTTTTAGGTTGATGAGTCCTCACAGCTTTCACTTCATCCGAGATAGGAACGACAACAGGAGGGGGTGGAGGTTGGATTATGACATCATCAATAATGGGTTTCGGCTCCGTTTGATTCTGTAATTCACGCAGTACAACCCTCGTGCGAAATTCAGGCACCCGTTTGGGGCTGCATTTTTGGGGGGATTGAACCGGGGGTTTGTTTTCGTCATTTCCATCTTTTTCAGGGCGAGATTTCTTACTAGGAGATGGGGATTGTGTTTTTGACCCCTCGATTTGACGTTTTGGTGACCTCAGAATTTTTTCCGACGCTTTTGGAGATGCGGTTTTGGTTGGAGTTTTTAAGACCGAACGCCTGCAGTTTTCCAGGTTCAATTTTCTCTCGGCGAACACCGAATTCAGTCGATTTTGCAACGCAGTTGATTGAACGACACCGTCGTGTTTTCTAGAGTTGGGAGATCTGATCGTGAGCGCTTTTAGTGGCGAAATTATACCCCTGCAAAGCGAGACAGAAGGTTTGATATTTTCGCGGCTCCGTTTAACCGGCGAAACTGGGGAAAGTTTAAAAATCTGCTCCAAAACTGAATCCTCCGTCAGAGTGCTAGCTTCCATGTCACTAGCCCATAGTCCCAGCCTTTTTCTCGCAGTTTTAGAGTATCCGGAAGACGGACTCTGTCGGATTTTTTCTCTTCTCATCGATTCTGGTGCGGCGTACTTTTTCCCACTTCTTGTGACTCGGCAAGACATGCTGAGGTTTCTTTTTGACTAAAACTTAAAAAAATAAAACAAACTAACCTAAAATGAAAACGTGCTGCTGAAATGAAATTGTGAGTTTAATGTTGTTAAAAACTCTTTTAATAAAAAAAATGAATTTGTGATTTAAAGACAAAGTTAAAAAATTCTTTTTAAGCCTACAAAAATTTAGAACTACACAATAAATTCTATAGAATTTACACGATAAATTCTTTTTAGCCTACAAAATTTAGAAATTACACTATAAAAAGACAATACATAGGTCTTAGTCCAGGGAGTTATTTTGCCTTTATAATTTACAACAAATAACTTACAACATTGCTAAAGAATTATATTGCTTAAATGTATTCAAGCATGTAGATGCACTTTTGCGCACAAGAATAGATCTTAAAAAAATGTTAGATTACCGTCTGTTTTCTTTAATACAATAGAATAAAAACTTATAAACTATTCCACATACAAAATGGTTAACACCTTACCGTTATTGCCTTATCATAATTTTAAGGTTAAACGTAGCTTAAGTAAGGTGGATTTAACCAAACGATAATCTATTTGAGTCCAGTTATATTTTACATTATGCGCAGGCACATATACATCTCATACTTAGCTGATTTATTTAAACACGAACTCTTAGACGAAACGATACAGCTTAGCTAACTATCTACGATTATAACAACTCACAACATTATCTGCGGGCTGGCATACAGCTTATACATAGTTTCAGTTTCCGTTGTAGGACAAAACGGATATACGGTATTACAGTAGTAAGCTTCGCATTTTATATACGCGCTGTGAGTGAAAAAAGATTATGCGATTAAGGTGTCATAAAACAACGTCATCCGCCTTTCCCATGCCAACGCCTTTACACCTGCATAAAACACGACAGCGCCGAAAATCACTCGCGCACCAGATGCCCTTGCGACTGCGACGCCGGCGGGAATGACTACAATCGCGCTGCAATTGTGACGTTTTAAAGCGCGTCGCGCTCTTGCCGCGAAAAGTATTTCCTTTTTCGCGCCAATTATTAGATGGTAGCCGTCGCAGAGACGGAAAATGCGATTTAGGTCATTCGAACTATCGATTTTTTCCTGATATCACTTTGATCGCGCTATCGTTCTATGTAGTCGCAGAGGAAAACCGGGGTGCCTTAATTAAGGTTAGCGAACTCGTGTCCGGTATAGATAATTGAACCCAATTATACATCCGGATTATTAGTGAGCATTACGAACAAAAGGAACGGAAGATAAAGTGCACATGAGGTATGACTTAATCTATATTAAAAGGTAATTTGACTTTATACGTGTTTGAACGAACGACTGTCGTTTAGCGACCCTTTTTAGCTCTATTTTTTAATTGGTTACATTTACGTGATTTTATCGTGGTTATGGTGGTGTACCTTTAGTTTTCAGGCGGTGTACATTTCCGTTTTCTGACAGCCATTTTTTACTTTTTAACTGAATTTTTGGTAGATATTACACGTTAACTGAATTTTTGGTAGATATTACACAACTATATCATTTTGTTTCATCTAATAATTGCCTGTACTTCCTAAAAAAGACGAAATAAAATGTTGATTCATTTTGCTTACGGCGACTGAGCATAAGCTATTGTTACAAATATGTAATGCTGTTTCAATATGTAGGCTATATTCATCTTTATCCCCATGAATGTGGAAACGCAAGGGGTTAACACACGGGCAATCGTCAGATTACCTCGCGCCCACCGTCGGGTTACCTGGGCTTTCACAGGGTGTTGTGTATGTTTAAGTCTTTCCCTTAATCCTAGTGGCACTCAGTTTACCCACGGCAATATCAGATAAGCGACTTAGCCAAGAAGACAACCGACTATCTACCGACCAGTTTCGAGACTGCAACCTTTTGACTAAAAGGCGACAGACTAACCCGACAAGCTATTTGACCAGGCCAAATATCTTAATTTGCTTGGTTGCAAAATAATTTTTGACTTTTATATAGAAACTTTACTGTGCCTTTAAATCGCCAACGATTTTATAGGCTTGGTTAGTGAAAACGCATATCTGTACTCAAGAAAGACAGTTGCTGAATTCAGAATTAAAACAGGTCTAGACCAAAAAATACAAAAGAAATTGTGTCTATAATAAAAGTGGCAATAACAATGGAAAGAAACAAAAACAACAATATGTGGAAGAACGGTCTTGTGGCCGAATGGTAAGCGGCCGACATATCGACTACACAAAAACGTTCCTAATGACGCCCATTATGAGTTCGAACCTTGGCCCGGTAAAAACACAATAATTAAAAAAACAATGAGGACATACGTTTCTTTAAACGATTGTTTTTTTCTTGGTTCGTGGTTTACTTACTACATTTGCCTTTGTTTAATATGTTTGGGGAAAATGAATAAACTAAACAGCAGCAAGAAAAGTAGGTTAGTGCGTTGCCTTTCAACCGAAGGGTTACAGTTCCGAAACTGGTCTTTAGCAAGTCGGTTTTGTCCTTGAGCAAAGCACTTAACGGGCATTGCCAGAACCTAGTAGAATTATGTGTTCTACTAAATTGAAGGAACGCCTGAATCACACACAACACACTGCAATAGCTCCGGTAACCCGACGGTGGGCGCGAGGTGATTTGACGATTACTCTGACGTGCGTTAAACTCCTTAGAAATCCCATTCACGGGGATAAACATGAATATTCTATTTTAGTATTTGCCAGCGGCTATTTTTCCAACAGTACAATAAATAAATTCTAATAGGTTAAAGCCACTACGTTTTAAGTGCGTCGGCAACAAACACCAGCGAACATTAGTTCTATAAAAAATCGTTAAAAAAACGTAGATATGAGAAAAATCAAGATTTTGGCGAATCATCGAGCAGTTTTAGACGTTTCATGGAAAACTTGAAACTTTCGGCACCTTCACAATAAGTTTTTAAAATCGACTGAGCAAGATCAGTTCTTCCAGCGTCGGCCAAAGCTTTTGTGAATCTGAAAGGTTTAGCATTTGGTTAAGGATAGGATATTCATGTTTATGCTCAGAAAAGGAAAAACGCAAGGGGCTTTATCACACTAACACACGAGCAATTGTCATATCACCTTGTAAAAATCGTACCTTAAAAATCGTACAAACAATACAATGCTAACTAAAGTTTGAAACTGATGGCTAGCAAGCCGGTTGTGTCCTTCTGCAAGCCACTTAACGGACATTGCCTGAACCCAGCAGATTAATGGGTTCTACCAAATTGAAGGAACGTGTGAATCATACACAACACATTGCAATAGCCCTGGTAACCCGACGGTGGGCGCGAGGTGATCTGACCATAGCCTATGTGTTAATACTCCTTGCATTTTCCCATTCACCAGGATAAACCCGATTATTCTATACCAATAAGCACCAAATTGGTTCAAATCGAAGAAATGTGTGAATCATACACAACATAATGCAATAGCTACGGTAACCCGACGGTGGGCGGGAACGGAAAAAACAAATATTCCATCTTAAACAACACACAAAACACAACCAGCCTTACACATCAACACAGTTATCATCATTGCAATGCATCTGTGCCCATCTGTGAAGCATTCGGAATATTTGTTCCTTCTGTTTGCCGGGATGATCGGATACCAAACTGTGGAGAATTGTTAAAAAATGAAGTTTGGGTAAAAATGAAAGAGGTAAATTTAAATACGTGTAATTTTTATTAAACCAACTAATTATAGGATAGGATAAGCATGTTTATCCCTGTGAATGGGAAAACCAAGGGGGTTAACACTCGGGCAATCGTTTGAACACCTTGCGCCACCGTCGGGTTACCGGAGCTATTGCAGTGTGTTGTGTATGATTAAGACGTTCCTTCAATTTAGCAGAACCCATTAATCCGCTGGGTTTAGGCACTGCTGTTAAGTGCCTTGCCCAAGGACACAACCGACTAGCTAGCAACCAGTTTTGTACCTGCAACCCTTCGGCTGGCAGGCGACACACCAAACCAGCAGACTAGCCGGACAATTAATGGTATGTAATGCCTAAATAAGTCAGTCATTATGTGTTATACCGAAAAACTAATTCTTCAAATATTCTGACAAAAATTGAAACCGGTACTTAGGCATGAGGTAATTTCATTCGCTCATTCGGTCAGATTTTAAACTGTAAAGATATTGGGTAACAGTAAACATCTAAATGAAAAGTTATGCTAAAGATTTAATTAAAAATAAAATAGATAAATTTTAATGATACAGGTAATTGTTATTAAAACGTTTAATAAAAGGTAATTTGTCCAAGAGTGTGTCATTTTATTTATTGACTAAACGTGAAGGTAAAATAATAATTATTTATTTCATGTAATGCCTAAACAAGTTAGTCATTTCATGTAATGCCTAAACAAGTCAGTCATATTATGTAATGCCTTAACAAGTCAGTCATTTTATGTAATGCCTAAACAAGTCAGTCATTTCATGTAATGCCTAAACAAGTCAGTCATTTCATGTAATGCCTAAATAATACCTGTCCATGAAAGCAGTGCTTAACTCAAGGGAATATCCAATGTCTGGCCATTCCGAACCAATTCTTGAAGCAATGCTTCTAAGATTGCTTTCTCTGAACATTCCTTCTCCTAAATTAAAGAAGTTTAGTAAGTTTTATTGTATTGTTTTGATCCTAATTAACTTTTGTTTCCTTATTATTGTTCTTTCGCTAAGGTTTGGCGGCCGCTTCCACTATATTTATTAAATTATATCCTTTTTTATATGACGTGTTTAACAAATGTTCGTTTTGCCGTCTTTTCCTGTTCCTGTGTCGGGATTTGTAACCCGACGATGGGCGCGTGGTGATCTGACGATTGCCGTGTGTTAACCCCTTTAAATTTCCCATTCACGGGGATAAACATGAATATCCTATCCTATCCTATTATGATATTAATTATTATAAAACAGGAATACTACATTCAAAAGTCTTTGTGTTAAGTGTTTCTTTTATCATGTGCATCACTTAAATAATCTGTCGCACGTATTTTTCATTGATTGTTTTATTATAGCCAGTTTTATGCCAGTTACTAAATGTTAAAGATATGAGTTTGTTTAAAGCTTAATAAAGGCTAACTAGTTTTAAACCTGCAACCCTTCGGTTTAAAGGCAACATACTAACCCACCTAGCTAATAAGTAGAAGTGCATACATCCCTAGTCAAGTGCTTAGCTTACCCAAGTCTCCAAAATTAAGTTTGTGTTCAATTTCTTCAGGCAGATTAATTGTCTTTTGCTGAAAAAAACATTTTTTTATCATTTTAGGTAATTTTTAAAGAATACATAAAAAAGTAAAGGTTACACCTGATGTTTCTGTATTGTTTTAGTGGTATCTAATAAGTCGTCCAAATTAAAAGTCAAGTCTGACTATCTACACATTGTAATAGCTCCAGCAACTCGACTGTGGGCATGAGGTGTATTACTGTGCACCTAAGCAAGCCCTTTACATTGCTTTAACCCAGTGGTATCTAATGAGTCGTCCAAATTAAAATTCAAGTCTGACTATCCACACATTGTAATAGCTCCAGCAACTCGACTGTGGGCATAAGGTGTATTACTGTGCACCTAAGCAAGCCACTTTACATTGCTCCAACCCAGTGGTATCTAATGTGTCGTCTAAGGTAAAAGTCATGTCTGATTATCCACACACTGTAATAGCTCCAGCAACTCGACTGTGGGCATAAGGTGTATTACTGTGCACCTGAGCAAGCCACTTTACATTGCTCCAACCCAGTGGTATCTAATGCGTCTTCCTATTAAAAATCAAGCTCAGGTATCTAGATTACCTTGATCTTTCCCATTCAAGGGTATAAAATATAATTATCAGATCTTAACTCTTTCCCTCCCAACTCGCCATATATGGCGAGTTGGTGGGAAAACATGGTATCCCGTCTGTCCATAAATGGATACAAATCTAAAAAACGATTTCTCCGCAATGCGTAATGGTAGAGACCTCAGCTACGGCTCATTCGATCAAGGAAACCCTATATTTTATTCTCTGTGATTATCGTGGAGAAATATTAAAAATGCGAGGAGTGATAGCGTTTCTTTTTCAAGGCTTCGCCTCTTATTTCTATCGATTTTACACGAATTTACACGTGACTAACTCAGCCAATAGGAGTCGTGTTAACTTGCAGAGAAGCTCTTTTTGTCAAGCAAGTCTTTCTTTACATTCTCTGTGAATTTCGTGCCGTTGAGATAAAAAGGAGAGCGTTGGTGACGTTTTCGCAGCAGGCGGTTATGCTTCGTGTTCACCAAAGCATGAATCCAGCTGGGCCTGCTGAGCGCACGATAAAGAAAAAGGCGGCGAGACTAGCTAGTTCGGTGTGCCCTGCTTTGAAGAATATTGGATATAGTATTTGCGTTTGTTTGGTTTTGTATGCCCTTTTTACACTTCCTTCACTGTTCTTTTTTATACTTTTTACTATTTTAGTTCTACAAAACTAAAAACTTCAATGCGTTTTGGTTCAAGTTTTCATAATTATAGTCAGAAAAAAGGGAAATTTCAATTACAAATAGTAAAAAAACTACTGAAGATAGATATACAGTTCGAATTTTCCTGAGTACAAAAACTATTAGACAATCTACATTCCAATTTTCATATCATTTGGGCATTCCAATAATAAGTGAGTATTTCGTTTGTCAGTGCACG
>CH003180.1:10824-36700 GCA_000149265.1 Ciona savignyi
TCTTTTTTTGGGTGAGTTATCCTTGGTACATTCAAATAATTGCGTTTTTAGTTCTTTGACGGTTCTTTGTATGTATGGTGGTGGGTTGGTGTTTGGATTTCTAACGTATTCTTTGTGTGCTTTATTGATAATATAGCACGCCGATTCCGGGGAGTTGTCTGTTGACGGTGCAGATGATGTGGTGGGGGTTGTTGATTTTGGTTGAAGTTTGGAGGGTCCAGGGTTATCGTTGGTGTTTGTTGGGTCGAAGGTTAAATTTTCCATTGGCTCTGTCAAATTGTTTGAGTGATGAGGTGCTGGTGTTGGTGGGGTTGTATAGATTGTCGGAATGTTTCCAGTTGTTGAAGAAGTAGGGGTTCTGGGTTTTATTGTTGGCCACATAATATCTTCGAATTGAATTGGGGTGGAGTTTGCCGATTGTGGTTTCTGTTTGTTTCGTTTGGGTGTTTTGTGTGGCCTTTGGGGTAGTGACAAATCAGGTCCGGATTGAATGATTGTTGAGTTGTTTTCCTCAAATGTATTCGATGGTTTCTTGTGGTGCGATGCTGGAGAATGGGTTGGAAGTTTCAATTGGTGTTTGTTTGGGTTGCTGTTTTGCTTTGGATCTTGAGATTACGGTTGTCCATGTTTCGGTGGTGGTTGGAGGGGTGTTGTATCGGGTCTGATTTTGATTTATTTGACGGGTTTGGGATGGGTATCCGTTATAATTTCCTGCTGTGGGCGGAAAGGATCGACATCGTCGGGTCAGGTGGCCATGGGTGTTACAATGGTTGCACCATCCTTTCTTTGGGCACTTTTTGTTGAGGGTGCCCACGCTCTTTACAGTAGCGACAAAGGGGGAGATGTGATTCACCCGGACGGGTAACTGTGACCCATCTGCCGCCGACTTTCATCACTTTTGGAATATTATTGAGGTTCACATCAAACATCTTGATGGTGAGCCATCCATTCTTTATGTTTGGAAAGTGTCGATGCGTTCCAAAATAGAAGCTATCCACTTTGCCCCATTTATATTTTTTAATTAATTGACGCAGTCTTGTCTCGTCAACCAGGCATGGGACGGGATAGAGAGTTACTATCTCCATCGGAGGCGAGGGAACTTTAGCCGACACATCCATGATGGAGCCATTTGGTCCGGTAAAGGTAAGATTTTTGTCATTTATTATTTTGATTTCTTCTTCTATATTGGGTGGTTCTAAATTTTCAATTGATTTCAAGGTGAGGAGGAATTCCGATTGTTGGAAGTTTTCGGTTATGACACCTTCAACCTGGGGACCAAGATAATGGAGTGCAGCGTCTTCAGCAAATATCTCCATGAAGGAGGATACGCTGATCAGCTCAACATTTCCGGAAAGCTTAATTAGAATGGAACGCGTCAAAGTTATTTCCAGTTCAGGTACTTGTCCGTCTTGTCCATGCATGACTTCGTCTTCTTCTTGATCGATGTGTTATATATTTGATGTATATTGTGTGGTGTGTTGTATATTGTGGGATATGTGTTTTGTTAATGTAATAGTATATGTGGAATGATATTGTACCAATATAAGAGAGACCACCGTGTGGATAAATACGTGTGTGAATTAGGCCGTTAGACGGCGTAAGGGAGAATTAGTGGAAAAATTGCTAAGTCTGAAAAATATATTTCCGCTAGATGTCGCTGTTTGAAAAAAATTTTGCTAGGGCTTCGCTGTATGAAATTTCACACTTAGGGCCTAGGAGGTGCAAAAAAATAATTACAGGCGCTTTTTTAATAATTAGTGTTGCCGAAAAAAATTTTTAAACTAAAGTGAGAGAGGGCAACACTAATAATGTGAAAAAAAAGAAAAAAACGAGTACAGACGAGCGCCAAAAAAAGGCCTATGTGCTACAAGGTGCAAAACAGAGACTCACCTAGATCTTCTGTTTGTGGGAGCTGGTAAATCCAATGTGATAATCCAATGAATATTACGATGAAATAAATCCAACGCTTTATTAGAAGTTCTATTTGAATATGGGTCAAAGAATATTTTGCCGAGCAAATTTTTTTTTGTCTTTTTAGTTTATTAACAATAACTCACGCACACGAAAATCAAAACACAGCATCAAATTAACAATATACATATTTACATATTTACAAATGTACATATTTACAATTTACATATTAAACTGACAACAATTTAAAATAATAATTGGTTTCCAGGTGAAGTGAAGCGATATTTCCAGGTTCGAAAGATGAAATCTGCAAAAAAGTTATCTGAGATCGATCTGCAATGGGAATTGATATTAATTGGGATAGTTGGTAAGTGATTTTGTTGTTAAGTTGTTGCTCTATATTATTTACTAAATACATGCAGGAATAAGTAGAAAAGGTCAGTATAAAAAATATGTGCACACAGTGATATTGAATTTTAAAATTGGGAAGAAGAGTGCTGTTGTTCCGAATTATATTAAAAAATGTCAAAGGAGCATTTTAATTTGAATTTCTCCTTTGTATAGACGTTTCCGAATTTGATGGAGAGTTGTTGAATATATTTCTTGAATTTGGTTTTGACCACCCAAAGCATGCGTTTTTTAAATTGATCGTTATTCCACATGTACGTATTTTCAACGTCTAGATTTTTCTTTTTATTTAGGATTTCTATTTTAAGCATGTTACATAGTTTTAAAATACATAGATTTTCCTTTGGGTTATTGGAATCTATGTTATATAATAATAGGTTGTTTGTTTTATTATAATTTACGTTATTACTAATTTCGTTGGCATATTTAAATAGTTGGTCGAATATTGGTTGGGTATTGATACACTCTGTTAAGACATGCTTTACGTTATCTATTGGGCCTTTACAAAATTTGCAGTTGTTAATTAAATAATTGTTCCCGGTTGTGCGCACAGATTTTCTTTTGAACCATTCCCCATAATACATCATATTTTTGGCGATTCTATAGGCGAAATCACGTTCAACATTCGTAAAATATTGAAATACTCCCTTTTCATTCAGTGTGATCGCTTTCCAATTCCCTAGTTCATTATTAATATATAGTTGACTTTTGATGCATTTCTCGCTGAGTAATGCGTTGTATATAATTTTATTAGTAGCTCCGTTCCAATCGAAGTCCTTTCCGTTTAGCTTGTAGAGATGGTGCCGTATGTTTTTATAAAACGTTGTCGGGTATGTTGCGTTAAGTGCGTTATTGGAGTATAAGTTTCTATTTATAATTTTCATTGTGGATCCAAAGTTGTACCTTGACCACTCTTGCCAAATTTCTTCAATATGGTCTATTTTCTGCAGTTTCGTTATTTGCGTCAATTGCGCCGCTTCTACTTTCGTTTTTATATCCGGTATGTATAAACCACCATCTTTTAAGGGTGCGATTAATTTCTTACGTTTAACCGTTTCTATTTTCATTGGATGCCAAATGAATTTAAAGAATGTTTTATTTATTATTTCTATATTTTCTTTATTAATGGGTATAACTTTGCTTATATGATTGGTTAATGGCAACATTAGCGTGTTTATTAACATTTTCTTTCCTTTCAATGTCAGTCTCCTTTTTATATTCATATTCCCAATAGTAATTATTGAATTCCGTACTTTATTCCAATTTTTAATATTGCAATCATGCTTTAAACTAAAATAGACACCGAGGATTTTCATTTCATCAATTACGTTTTCATTTGGGAACAATCTGGAAACTTCGTTAATTGCCGCTGCGTCGTTAGTCATTATTTGCGTTTTCGATTCGTTGATTTTCTGGCCGGACACTTTTTCGAATAGTTTTAGTTCAGACATAACTTCCTTAATCGATTTTCGGTCACGTATTAAAATTGTTAAATCATCAGCATATTGTTGCGCTTTTACTTCTATTTTCCCTAATTTGTATCCTTTTATATTTACGTTGCTATTGATTTTTCGTGTAAGTGCGTCGATTCCTATCATAAATAATGCCATGCTCAGTGGACACCCTTGTCGTATTCCTCTTTTTATATTAATTTCTTTCGAAAATGCCCCATTCAATTCAATTATGCTGTTTATATTATTATATATTATTTTGATCCATTTTATAAAGTTAGTCGGAAAATTTAATTTTTCTAAGATTTTTGTTATAAGTCCATGATCAATTCTATCAAACGCTTTCTCGAAATCGATGCCTAATACGATAAGGTCCTTATTGAATTGATTCGCCGAGTTGATACACGCCGTTATATTCATTAATGCCTCTTCTATCGTTCGCCCTTTAATTCCGCATTTTTGATTATTACTTACTATTTTATCGATTACCGTATCCAATCTATTACTAATAATTTTACTTAGAATTTTATAATCAGTGTTGAGTAAAGATATCGGTCTCCAATTTTTCGGTTCATTTTTATCTCCCTTTTTATATATTAATTTTACCACCGCAGTTTTCATAGTTTCAGACATTGTACCCCTTATAAAAATATTATTGTATAGTTCCTCCAAGTCATATTTGATAACGCCCGCAAATGATTTATAGAATTGATTGGTGATTCCATCTAAACCTGGTGAGCTATCCGGATTCATTTGTTGTATTGCCGTTTCTATTTCACTTAGTCCTATCGGTTTGTTTAAAATATCGGTATTGTCCTCAATTGTTGGGAAATTTATACCATTTAAATATTGGTCTTGGTTTTCTATATCCGATGTTTGGTCCCACAATTTAGAATAAAAATCCCAAATACTCTCTATGATTTCCTTTGGTTTATCACTTATGTTCCCATTTAACAGTTTTATTGTCCGAATGCTATCCCTCTTTTGTTTTACCTTTTCATATCGATAAAATTCCTTTGTAATAATTTCTTCATTTTCAATACCTTTAATTTTCGATCGAATTAGGGCACCCGCATTTAAAGTCGATTCATAAACGTTTACATTATTTTCGAGCGTATTGATTTGTTTTACTAGATCTCTATTTTCGATTTCACGCTTTAGGGAACTGATTTTATTCATTGCCATTTCGTATTTCTTTGTTTCGTATTTCTTAACACCGTATGACGCGCTTATCATTTCGTTTTTAATTAATTGCTTGCCGTTGTCCCACCAATCTAAAATGCTATTAAATTTTCTTTTTTCTCTTCTCCAGTTGTCCCATATTGTATTTAAGTTGTTTAACAAATCGCTTTGTTTTAAAATGGAATTATTTAATTTATAAAAGGATGGACCCCATTTTCTATTACTATGGATATTGAAAGTTATTAGTGGACAGTTGTTATGATCGCTTATGTGATTTCGAAGATGCGTATAGTTTAATAAGTATTTAGACATATTTTTACTAATATATATTTTATCTATCCTACGCGCCGATTTATCAGTTATTCTAGAGTATTCTATTTTATTTCGATGTAGCTTTCTAAATGCGTCTATTATCTTATTATCCCTTTCGAATTTACGCCACGCTTCGCAGTCGTGTTTACATGGCAAGATATATTTTGATTTTGTGTCTAGTTCGCTGAGAATCATGTTAAAATCGCCTAAATATATATTATGAACGTAATCCGAGTCATCCGTGTTATAAGAAAGTAGTTCTATTTCGCGTTTTCGTTCAATTACGGATGCAAAATCACCTCCGCTTTTTAAATATACGCTATATATATGTAGTTCTATGTCATTATTGGTTAAAGTTACTTTATTAATCATATTATCAATAATTATCTCATGCGTATATCTATATTTAATTAAAATATAATTTTTAATTATTATTGCAGACCCTCTATTATTTCGACCCTCAGACGATGAAGAATTTAGAAAAATTTTCGAATCGGTCAGACGTTCAATTTGTTCAGCTGTGGAAGCAGATAATCGGTGAGTTTCTTGGAGACAAATGACGTCAATTTGGTTTTTGTTAATATAATAATTTAGTCTGTCAATTTTGTTATTTAATCCGTTTATGTTTAAAGTTGCCAATCGAATTGGTTTTGTTGTTTCTATCTCAATTTGTATCTCCATTTTGGGGCATTTGTCTCAGACAGAAAAAAAATAATAATTTGTTATGGTGAAAAGTTGTGTTATTGGGTTGTGGTTGGTTGTGTGGTTCTCCGTCGTTTGCTGGGTGATGTTTCGTTGAATAAAGTCAATGTTAGTGAAGAGCGTCGGCTTGGAGGTTTTGGTCGCTGAGGGAGGCTGTCGTAGCCCCCAGTGTATTCTTCCGGGATGTTAGGGTATGGTTGAGATGGTTTTCTGTCAGGTAGTTCACTGTTTAATCCAAGTAATTGGTGGTAGTCCTCGATTACACTTATTGATTCTTCTAGGTTTGTTTGGCTTTTTGTTGGTGAGATGTTAGAGGGGCCTGGTTGATCGGGGTAGTTCTGAACTGTGGGTTGTGGTGATTCTGGTGCTGGTCTGTCATTCTCGATAAAATCCAAGATTTTATCGATTCCAGCATCTGGAATAAAGTGCGATCTTGTTTTTCTTTTTCCGGATGTTTTGGGAGTAGATTTTTTGCTTTGTTTTTGTCTGGTGTACGGAAATCAGAAAAATCGCCAAGAGTGAGCTCCTTCGGTTGTCTTGAAATGATTGTGTCTTGGTATGCGGTCGCATACAGGTTGTTGGGATCGGTTAGGATGTCAAATTTGTTGTTTGTAGTGATGTTGGGTTGTATGGCTTGTCGTGGTTGATTCTGGAATGGTGATTTTGGTTTCTGCCAGTTGAAATTGTTGGGTGAATTGTGCTGCCTTTGTGTTGGAGGTATGAATGGTGTTGTTCGACATTTTCGGGTGATGTGCCCGTGTATCTGGCAATGCGAGCACCATCCCTTCTTGGGGCATCTTTGTTGGAGATGGCCCCTCTCTTTACAGTAGCGGCATAACGGCAGATGGGATTCGCCGGGCCGCGTTACTGTTATGAACTTGCCTGCCAGTTTTATGAGTGGTGGAACGTTTTTGATGTTGAGTTTTGCCATATTCAATGTGAGCCAACCGTTCTTTATATCTTTAAAATTCCTGTGGTGACCAAAATTCATAGTTTCAATTTCTCCCCAATTGTGTTTTTGCAGAAGTGCTTTGAGTTTCACTTCATTGATGCTTGATGGGACAGGATAGAGTGTCACCTGCTCTCGAGTCGGTGTGGGTTTAAGGGCTTTTATGTCCATAACCGAACCATTTGGACTGACAAAGGTAAGCGATTTCATGTTGATTTCTTCAGTGATATTTTTGATTTTTTGAAGTTGATCTTCCAGATTTTCCAGGTATTTGAGAGTTAACAAGAATTCCGATTCCTTGAAGTTTTCAGTAATGACTCCATCAACTTCGTCCTTATAGGGGTAGAGCGGTCCTCCCTCAGCGAAAACTTCCATAAACGTCGAGACGCTAATCAGTTCCACGTTTCCAGTGAATTTAATCACAAGTGATCTCTTCAGGGTGACGTCTAACTCCGGGATGTTCTGCATCTTGATGTTATTGTTGTGTGTTGTAATTGTTTGATTTGTGTAGATGTTTGTGTATTTGTATTCTTTGTTGAAATTTGTTGTGTTTAATTTGTTATTGTGTTAAAGATTTTTGGTGCTGGATCTATATGTAATGTTACCTATATAAAAATGTGGAAACTCACCGACTAAATGATTCAAGGGTGAAAAAAAAAGATGTTGAAATATATATACAAATATTAACAACTGTGTAGATTTATTGATAAGTATATTTTGGTCTTTGTTGGTGACCGGTATATTAATACTTATATATTGTAAGAAAAGAAATGTAATTTATTTGGTTAGATATGCGTATATTTTTGGTGAATCTAACAGTGAATCTTTAGATTCAGTAGTGGTATAATTTCTTACAAATATTAATATAGTTGAAAATAAGATATGATTTAAAGGATATATTCCTTGTTTAGAAAATTACAAATTTAGGGTATTAAATATTATAAAGGTGTAAAATTTGACAAAAATGCCAAATTTAATAAATAGGTTGTAAGTTTAGCAAAAAGTTGTAAACTTCTACAAAAAGTTGCAAAATTTATCAAAATTTCTAAAGCAAAGCCTTTAGATTTTTAAACACAAGGTGCAAAAATTTACAAGAGGGTGTTAAAGTTGGCAAAAAGTTGCTAAAGTTAACAAAAAGGTGCTATTACGGAGATAAGGATTACGAGTAGTTGCTAGCACGGAGATAAGGGACACAAAAGGTTGTAAGGTCGTAGATAAGCTACAAAACTTACAAAAATACAAAAGAGATAGACAAAAAAACAAGCAAAAATAAACAAAGAAAAACAAAAAGAGTTTTACAAAAAAGGGGGGGGGCGGGTGGGGGGTGTTATAGTACAAAAGTTAATTGGAAAAAAATAATGAAAGTGAAAAAAATAGGGAATATTAATATAATAGAAAAATATATGCTAAAGGTTATAAATAATCTAGAGCAACAATTTAACAACAAAATCACCTGTTGGAGGGAAGATATTGAGATCGAACTCAGATAACTTTGTAATCCAATACGATGACAAAAGCACGATGACAGTAAGTCCAAAGATCGCTTCTATTTTACTAACAGGAAGATTCGCGAGGAAAATTCTTGCCTTATTCAAATAGAATATCGTTGTAACGAAAAACGGTCGTATAGTTAAAACGGCCATGCCAGTGCTAAAACACTGGTAGGAGGGCTGCTTTCGCAATGTTGAGGAGCTGTACGATTGCAAGGAGACCAGGGACACTTGATGACAGCATCTACGGACGGCACAGCAGGGTGCCTGGGTCAACAACAGGCGGTATTTGTAGGGGAGGGTGGTTTGTTCGACGATATTCGTCCGAAAAACGACCAGTTTTCTTGTTGAAAAAAAATTAAAAAAAAAAATTTTTTCGGAAGTTTGGACATCAAGATGAATTTCCACAGTCTCTACTTTGCTCGTCGTCACTTCCGGTCACACAAAACAGTACAAATAAACTCGGTTTGATTTAAAAGTCGAATCGCGACGTTAAACGTACAATTCGCAGACGACGTTTTGCGCACGGCAGGAAATATCCTCATTTCCTTACCGCGCCGCACACGCGACGCACCGCTGCTATCCACGGGGTTCCACTTACCATTTGAATTATCTTATTTAAAGTTGATGATTTGTGAAAATATTCCGCCAAAGCGGTTTCTCTTACCTTATTCAAATAGAATATCGTTGTAACGAAAAACGGTCGTATAGTTAAAACGGCCATGCCAGTGGAAATCAGTGTCAGTCATCGACCATTGCAGCGGGAAGACAGCCTAAGGTGAACTTTTGGCTATGCGACTAGCAACAGCCAAATGCGCCTGCCCCTATAACAGCAATATACGCGACCAAGAATATTAAGAAAAACAGGGGTGCTATACATCTACAGAGGCACGGATCATTGCAGTAAAGGACAATCGATGATGCACAATTAATTAAAATAGGTTTTCCATCCAGCATTAGGAATGGGATAGATACACCCACCGAACAGTGAACCACTCACTCCGTGCAATTTATAACCGCCGCAGGTGTGCATACCAACCAACCACATTGAAAACCTGCAAAAGAAAACTGCCACGTATGAACAGCATCACCAGTGACCATCTTCAAAACGTCAACTGGTATTCGATAGTGGTACACGACCACGATACTACAGCTATTATATGACACATTCATTTTGACCGGACAACAGTAAGAGCTCGAAAAACAACTAGTACCGACAATCGATAAACCGTGTGTGCGCTAGAACGCCTGAAGGAGTGCAACTTTCGCAGATAAAAGTAAAAAAGCCAAGAAAACTGTTTTGGTTCAGTGATCATCACAACTTTAAAACAAACAAACTGCTGCATAGTTGGCGCCATCGGTGTCAGATTTCAGTAAAATCAGCGCGCTGGTGATATGACGATAACATGCTAATTATGACTAGAGCTGCTACCCATACGTCCGTCCCCATATAAGAGGTTTTGTCCTCTAAGTAGCCAGCCAAATGTCCTCTTACAACACGCATTTATAATTTTTCGTTCTGTTGTTACATCACAAATCTAAAATTTCTCGAGTAACTTTCGCTTGTCAGAGGTTAAGAACAAGTAATTACGAGAAAAAAGTAAACAAAAGCTAAACAAACCAATAGGAAAAGTGTGTTTTCCGATGAACTACGACAGAAGTATCCTTGTTTCAAAAAAGGACGTAGCGACTTTGAAGCTGAATTTACTTGTGGATATTGAAAATTTATTTCTGGTGCCAAACTAAGGTAGCCTCGATGACCAACCATATTAAAACCACTAAACTAGCTATTAGAGGTGAGAGACTTCATCTTCTAAAATGACTGATTTTTTTTGTAAAATCTTGTGCTCGGCCTCCTTTTGGTGCGACCTCCTAACGCGCTGATTTGCTCATTTTAGATATCTCTTTGCAATAATTTTACATAAATAAAACAACAAACATTAATAAACAATTAGCTTACCAACTAACTATAAGCAAATGTACGTGTTGTCATCACAAGAATTAGTACAAAAGGAAAGGGAACCACGTTCATGCAAATATAAAAAATATTCATTGTTAAGAAAAATGAGCTCATTAATGGTAAACATAGAAATTTAAAAAAACATTAATTTGGAAGCAGATTATGATTTACAGATGTTACAGTGAGGTACGTTACGTACGTACCTGCTTTGGTTGGGGTAGGAGGAACAACTGAGAACTTTATTTGAAATATCTGCAATCCTAGATGTTTTTCATAAACATGTCCAAAACATTATTAAACAATCAAAAATATATCTTGACTCTTTGTAAAAGGACATATGTTTGTATCTGCTCAAGTTGAATCAAAACTGGCAGAACTCAAGAGAAGAGGGAAACGAGAAGGAGTGTGATTTATTCATGTATGATGTATCTTCCTTGTACGATTCCTGTGTTGCCTACTTGAATAAATAAACCACTTTTCATTTGCTGAATTCAAATGTTTTGACCGGATGATGATGCTCTTGTCCGACATTAAAGAATGGGGATTAAACGTTAAACAATGGGTGAGGTATCTGGCAAAGAAAAACGTTGACGTTGATGATGCTGTAAAATACCAAAATGTGTGCTAAGCCGGCTTGAAATGATAAAGGCCTATGAAAAATGGACAGAAAATATTTTAAACATTGCAGAACCATAGAGTTCTATAGTAAGCTATGTACAATTCCAATTATATTTCGTGTATGCAATTTTATGATGACGTTCAAAGCTGATGATCTTCCTTCCTTATTGTCGACAAATCAGATTAAAACTTTAAGAATTGTTACATAACATGACCCACATTTGTAAAAACAGAAAAACTTGTCTTACTAAACCCAGGGGGAATTTCCTGAAACCATGCTAGAGACAACCACGTGTTTAACCACTACTATTTGTAAACCACATGTTGTAACATGCGGCTAGAGACAGAACGGTAGTCTGATTTTTCTCTGCTGGATGGCGCTATTAATCAGCTGTAATAAAGCGGGGAGGAGGGAAACTACTCACTAAAATTACGGACACTAATTTTAACCCATTACTTACTGAACACTAAACTTAACCGCAAGACTAACTCTAGCCCCATGTTTATTACACCATTTACGCATTTTAAGTAAATAGCGTTTACAATAAAAAAACTGCAATGAGCTTTATTTAATGTTATAAGATCGATTACTTTAGCCAATGCTTGGACAAATTCCAAAAATGCTCAGAAGCTGAATGCTGGGTTATGATGAGTTTGTGTTTAACTAAGAAACACAAGAGTTAAAAAGCCGAAAAAAAGCTCCCCGTCGGGGAATCGAACCACAGTCTCTAAATACCACAAGATCACTTAGATTGCTATGGAAAGTAATTCTAACCCTGTTCCAAACACTAATCTCAACCCCAGAACTAACTTTAACTCTAAAATTAATATCGAAAATAGTTTTACTCCCCAGATAATTCCAAAAAAATAAATAGCGCCACCCAGCAGAGAAAAATCAGACGACCGGTTCCGGTCCCTAGTCGCATCTCCTGTTGTAGTGCCATGTAGTTTGTTTCTGCAAGCATAAACGCATGGGCCCACCCATAGTTATTAAACGAAATGTTTTAAAATAAACCTTCTTTTCAAGCGCTGAAGTGAAATGAAGCTAATTGCTAAAACAGCCCTATTTAGTTTTTCAGGGAATTCCCCTAGGTTTAGTAGATAAGTTTTTTGTTTTTACATATGTGGGCAAAAAAGTTTTAATCTGATTTGTCGACTCCTTGTTGGAGATGTCAGTGCGACATATGGCATGCCTGTCATAATCATAGATTCAGGAACATATCTTCGTTTTTAACGCGTAATTACCCTAACTAAGTGCACGTTTTCTTTCTTTTAAGAAAAAAAAGTCCGTTATCCGGCCTTAAACAGTGGTGATGTGTGGACATATATTCCGGCCAGGTTTAGCTAATATATGAGTTCTACAAATCAATAATATAATGCTGTTATGTCGTATAATAATCGAAATTAAAAAAACAATAAACTGGTAAAAAAGCAATATATACGATTGATTGTGCTATAGCAGCAGTGCTTCTCGAATGGTGCGCCACACTTGCATTTCGTAAATTTAGAGTATGCATAGATAATAAAGTACTAAATGGTTAGTGTCCAGTTTGTTCTTTTCCATTGTAACGTTATTTCTACAAAAACTTTCAAAAAGCAAGAGCGCTCAGCTATGTAGAAAATTTGGTGATGAAATTATTTAAATTCAACTTTTAATTTTCCAAATTTTTCCTAAATTGTTCGAGTATTTAGCATATTGTTTTGACTCCCCGTGCAAAGTGCGCCCGTTCGTTTCTTAATTGGTCTCGGGTGCGCCACGAGGTCAAAAAGATCGAAAAACACTGTGCTATAGTATGCGACAACTAAACTAAAAAGACAGCGCAGCGATTTGATGACTTCCCCTTTAGACGAAACAACAAGCTTGTTATTTCCGCCTAGACGCAACAGCAGGAAGATTTAATGACTTCTCCCATCAACGATCTCCTGTTTTGACTTCTTCCAGCATTTTAAGTAGATTACACGTTCGCTCGCTGGCATCAAGTGGATTGATTACACGTTCAAAAATGCAAGTTTTTGTGGTTTAATTTGGTCTGGACAATTTTCCAGGAACTGCTGCTGTCTACCGGCAATTCACAGACAATAACATCGGGTGCCTGACGTTAGTAGCGCGGTAATCTGGCTGTTGTGTCCTTGGGAAAAGTCACTTACAGAAGGAAGGAATCATGCACAACATACTATAATAGATCAGGGAACCCGACTTGGGCGCGAATTTATCCCAAGATTATCCGAGTGTTGACGCTCACGGGCATAATAACCATCAATATAATATCCTTCCACAATGTCAATTGCACTACATTCCATGTTATATTTTATTGTGCACCAGTCACCACAATTATCAATCGGTGCACACTTTTGAATTATTGCAGGTTAGGTTTCGGCGTTCAATAACTCAGCAATGTCTAAAAATAAAATGTGGTTAGGTTTTGTAGATTGCTTTGTATTATCCGGCCATAAACAGTGATAGGTGGACATATATTCCGGCCAGACTTATCTAAGCTGTTATATCGTATAATAATCGAAATTAGAATCCAATAAACTGGTAAAAAAGCGATATACGATAACTAAACCGAAAACTTACCTTCTCTAAGAGCTTGGTAATTATTCCTGAAAAAAAATAAAGAGCAATGTGATCAATTATTATCAAAGTTTGGTTTTGCCCACAAAGTGCAATTTATATATTCTTAACCACAACATTCATTTAAAGCATTGAGTTTTAAGACAATGTTTTATACTCGCCTGTTCGTTTCATCCCACGCCGCGATCGTCCATAACATCCAGCCAGTTTCTGCTTGAACGTTGCTCATATTATTCGCCACGAGAAGTATAAAGCAGAGAAGAATTGCAATCTTGCGGTCCATGGTGATGCTTCTTGTTTCAGGATAGTTCTGATATACAATCGATGCAGTTTGCTTCGATATATAGTCTTGTTAAAGACAGCGCAACGATTTGATTACTTCCTCTTCGACGAAACAACATGGTTGTGGTGTCCGCATGGACGCAACAGCAGAAGGATGTAATGATTTCTTCATAAAAAATCTCTCCTTGCATTTAGTGCATTGCACGTTCTCTCGGATTTAGTGGATTTCACTAGTGAATAGTTACATATTAGAAACCAGAGAGTGTCTGTTAACCACCAACCACTATTCCTAAAACATTCTATATGCTATCATTAGAGCAGGGTCCCGAACCACAATTTGTACACGTAGTTTGTTTCTGCAATCATAAACGCATGGTTCCAATATTTATCAAATAGAACTTCTTTTCAATGTGTAGTTTAAAAAAATCGTGTTAGATTAACGAAAAAGCCTCTTGTCAAGCGCTGTAGTGAATGAAGCTTAATTCCAAAGCAGTCCGATTTAGTTTTTTATTGGCTTCGGGGAATTCTCCTAGGTTTAACACGTAAACTTCTGTTTTTACATATCTGGGTCATGTTATCTAACAATTCTTAAAGTTGTAATCCGATTTAACAAAACCTAGTTGGAGGAGATGTCAGGGCGATATGGCGGCTTGCCTGTTATAATCCTGATTTAGGAACAAACAACTCCTTTTTAGGGTATATCCAGGCCCAGTGCTAGGAACCGCGGGGCCCCTGCTCTTCATAGCAAAATTTATGGGTGTTTTATATCATAAAATACATACCAGTATATACAAACTACAAAAATAGACATTTGATACTTGCTATAAAACAAATTAAAGGTAATGTGGATGCTTATTTACGATATATTGTTTTACTTCCAAACCTATATATATACAGTGGAACCCCGCTTCGAGACCACCTCGATAACACGACCACTTCAGTGCGGTCCCAAATAATTTACTATGGTAATGCATTGTATTCTGTTTCAATAACGCGACCACCCCGGTTTCCAGACCACGACCGCCATATTTTGGTCCAAAACTTCAAATTTAACTCCGCTTAGGTGACCAAACGTGCTAAATACTTTGCCTTTGTAACCAAAATAATCAGGTTAAATTTCTTTTATGATTAAAACAATAAGAAAAAGAGCGCGTACACACAGACAAAGAAATTTGTGGCAAACAGAATTGACTTATACAAGATAAACTTTAATGCTAACAGTTGTTTTAAATTTTTTCTGCAGTATCTGATAAAAAATAACGGCATTTGGTAAAAAATAGTAAAAGAGTAGTTTTGTCTGCATATGACGACAACTTTCTCCAAAGCAAATTTCACTAACACGACCACCCCGCTAACGCGACCGCTTGATGAAGGTCCCATGGGTGGTCAGGTAAGCGGGGTTCCACTGTATTTTAAACCTCGTAATACAGAAAGACCCCCGCTAGCACGGGGCCCAATTTGATCAAATCAGCCTAAAACGCCGGCCCTGGGTATATTATATATCACTATATATTTTATTTATTTTTCTTATTCGTACAAAAGGGTTCGCTCAAAAAAGCTAATTTTTTTTAAATTACCGTTTTGGGTTTAAACTTCTCAGGGGAATTTATCACCCATAATTTTTGTTTCTTCATATCTAAACCATGTTGTCTAACAAATAACAAAGTTTTGTTGCGTTTTTTTACCCCCTCTGGTAGACGGTGGGAACATGCCAATGTATTGTTGTTTCCCAACCCGAGTCCGCGGTCTCAAATAAGAGTCCGTGGAAGGTTTAATTGAGTCCGCAAGCACATCAACAATTTGCAAAACTTTTATTTGTTTTCTGAAATTATAACTGCAGTGAGTTAATTTTCGTATGCACATAGTCCAGTTACGCTACAATTTTGACTTACGCTAATTGAAAATTGATGCACTTTGAGTCCGCGACCAAAGAGGTTGGGAAACGCTGGGCTAAAGGAAGGTACAATCCACCAAATCTTATTAAAATTCAAGCGCTATTCCCCCCAAAAAACATTTTTTTAGATAAAAAAAATACCGTTTTGGTTTTTAAGGTTTCAGGAGAATTCCCCGAGATTTATTACCCAAATATTGGTTTTTACTATATCTAGACCATGTTGTCTAATTGCCATACCATTACTCCTTTTTGTATATGTCGAGGCGAAATGGCATGTCACAATCACGATTTGAGAAGTTTAGTGTATTTCCTTAGGCAAGATGCATTTTCATTGCGATTCTATTACTCCTTTTTGTAAATGTCGGGGCGGCATGCCTTGCTTGCCACCATCATTATTTGAGAACAAAATCCTATTTTCTTTTAAGTGTTAAGCCGCCTCCACACAGAACGCGGTTTGCGTTTCACACGGTAGCGGTAAAACCGCCCATTTTAAGAGCGGCTCTACCGCGCGGTTGCCAAGCGGTAAACATGTTCACACAAAACGCGTTGACGCAACACTAATTTTCGCGGGAAAACTTACACACAGACCAGCTTTTCAGCATTAGAAGTGTCCAAAATGAAAGTGTCTAATAGAAAAAAACTATTGGTGTTAAGTCACAACCAGATTTTGATGGCATACATATCAAGCCTTGTAACAAAATCTCAAAGGTAATGTATAGGATACGTTGCGTTTTGTAAAAACTATTTTAACTTATCTTTAATTTATTTTACGCCCAGGAGGTGGTGGGTTCGGCCTGTTTTTGCGCACAGAGTAATTCGTGGCGAAGTGATTCTCGTAGATGAGATAAGAACAGATCCCGAACTTTTTTTCGAATGAGCCCAACAACTTTTGACGAGCTGCTTTTGCACGTGAAGCCACTTATATACAAAATCACAACTAACTAGAGAACACTAATCTCGGCTGATAAACGGCTTGCCTTAACTTTTCGGTATGTAGCTCGAATTTACTATCAAGGCCGATTTGCATTATATACGGGCTATTTTTTTAGATATCTGGCGACTGGAAACTCGATGCGTTCGCTGTCTTTCAGTTTTCGCATCGGATATAGTACTTGCTGTG
This sequence comes from Ciona savignyi, assembly GCA_000149265.1. Taxonomy (NCBI): domain Eukaryota; kingdom Metazoa; phylum Chordata; class Ascidiacea; order Phlebobranchia; family Cionidae; genus Ciona; species Ciona savignyi. The sequence goes on from CH003180.1 coordinate 27,679, forward strand.
AAATCATCGGGGAATCATGTGAAGCAATATGGTCTACACTACGACCACTATACTTGAAGACCCCTACATCACCTCAAGAATGGCGATTAATCGCCTCTAAATTTGAAAGTAATTGGAATTTTCCACTGTGTATGGGGGCCATCGACGGTAAGCACGTGATGATCCAAGCTCCTGAAAAGCAGGGCTCCGAGTATTACAATTACAAAGGATATCACAGTATTATTCTTTTGGCCCTATGTGATGCAGAATATTGCTTTACGGCAGTTGATATCGGAGATTCCGGTCGACACAGTGACGGGGGGGTATTTTCCAATTCCCAGTTTGGAAATGTTTTTTACCCAGAAGAAAAATGTTCTGTGCGTTCCACAAGATGACCTTCTCCCAGGTTCTTCTATCCGAGTACCGTACTGTTTAGTGGGGGATGTGGCTTTTCCTCTCAGAAAAAAACATAATGAGACCGTATCCTGGGCGATACTTACCAGACGACCAACAAATATTTAACTATCGTTTATCACGCGCTCGCCGCGTTGTTGAAAATGCATTTGGAATTCTTTCATCAAGGTGGAGAGAATATTTCGAAGACCAATTATTGCGGAACCCAAAAAAGTGATTGCAATAACCAAAGCCTGCTGTTGTTTACATAACTTTCTTCAAACTCGTGGAAAAATATGCCCACCAACGTTTGTTGACCGAGAAGATGCCGAAGGTAATGTTGTACTGGGAGACTGGCGGTCAAGCGGAAGCATTCTGCAACCTGTAGGGCGCACAGGAAGTAACACTTATCCTCAATCAGCTTCTGACATCCGGGACAAATTTAAAGACTATTTTATATCAAACGTTGGTGAAGTTGACTGGCAGTATAGAGTCATTAAAAGGCACTGATTTTTACAGTAGTAAAGTCATTGCTGCATTTTCGTTGTAAGTTGTGTTGTTTATAGTTTACTTAAATAATAACACCTGAGTTTTATTATTGATTATACTTTAGACGATATAAATACTCCATTATGTGAAGCATTGCTTCATCGCTCTGGTCTGATGGCAAACCGCGCAATTTTTTTTCAACTAAAGCACTAAAATTAGAAAACTCGTCTGAGTCTTGCCCCTCATCGACTCCTTTGGCACACATTTTCTCAATCGCATCCGTGCTCGATTGAACAGCACATATTAGAGACTCCTGTGAAAGAAGAAAAATATATTAAAATCACAGAGATTATGATTAAAAAAGGACAATAGATTATATTTATATGCAATAAAATTTCATGCGGTACATATATACAATACAAATTGCAGTTTATATGTTAAGACAATGGATAAATCGGGTCATTCGTCCAAACAATTTAAATAAAAAAAATTATCAAACTGACTACAGGGTAAAACTAAAAATTCTATTTACTTGAAACTTGTTTGAAATTTTTTGCCTTTTAGGGTGTGGTGCTGGAGAATCACAATCGACTTCTAGCGTGATAGGGTTATCATAACTGGACGTCGATTGAACATCACTAAGATTGAATACATCTTTCTCTGCAAATGTTTTTAAGAGCACAGATAATAATAAATATAAAAAATAAGGCTACAAGACAAAAACAAAGATAATAGGATGTATGTTCATATTTTATACCCTTGAATGTTAAAAGACAAGGGGTGTTAGCACACAGCCAATTGTCAGATTACTGGTTTCCAACATTGGGTTACCAAAGCTATTGCATATGATTGAGCCATTTTAACAGCTTTATCAATTTAGTTAGGTAATCTTCGCTTAGTGGTTTAAGCCAGCAGATGGTTTCGATTATAACTTTTACCCAAAAACTGATTCTTTTTAAACAACTGTGATTATGCATCCAAAAATAAATAAAATTGTCAACATGTATATACATATAATGTACGATAGGTCATAAATACAATATCTTTAGCAAGGTAAAAACTTTTTCTGATTGTAAAATTCAGATAATTATCTGACCTGTCACATCTGTCTCACTCATGTCTGCAACACTAACAGCTGGCAATACTACTGAACTACATGTCCTGTAAGTCAAAGTGAAATAAATTTACTTATAATCCTATTAATATAAACATTGTACAACAGGCTTTGAAATTAACTAGTAAAACAAGTAATTATTACAATGTACCGGTAGAATGTAAGATTTAGTGTGTGTTTAAATAATGTCTAGCTAATGTTAACTGACAATTTACAGGCCTGGCTCTGTACTTCATTTAAGTCTGTTAGATCTATACCCAACTTCAAAACTATTACAAGTATAAATAAGAGCTGATAGGCTAAACTCTTTAGCTTGTAGACAATTAACTGCCACACCATTTATAAGCAAAAAAACTTACACTTTGTGTCTCAAGTGATCATTTAAAAACTGCAGAGCCTCGTAGTGAGTCCAGCATGATTGCCATGACGCAGCTGCTCCACTTTTTTGAGAATCCATTTTGCCCCGGCGTTCTTTGGCATAACGGTCCCTTAAACTTTTCCACCGTTTAGAGCATACTTCAGCTTTGCAGAATAAATATGTTATTATCTTTGCAATACTAGCTTAAAATTACATGAACATCTATATAATAATTAAACCTGACAATCAAACATTCTAACCATACCAACATTCATAGTTTTCCAAATATTAAAATTTTGCGTCCCTAGCTGGCAAAACAACAAGTTTAGACTACCAGTTTCTTACGAGATTGTTTCAATTGAGATCCATTTTCTTTTCGAATGTTGTCCTTTTTGCCGCTACATTGCGAACTGTACAGGCAAGGATATTTTCTAACCAATTCAATCAAAAAAGTTCATCGTGCCGTTCTGTAATTTAGGTTACATTTAATTAGGCTTATCAAAAGTCAAGGTACTTGATATAACAATCTGCAAACCAGTATAATTGTATAATTTAAAATAGTTTAGAAGCTAACAAATTAGGCATATGGGCAAACGACTAAGAATGGAATACGGTACCTGTATACCCGTAGTTATTTGCATTTTGTCCTATTTTAAGTGCATTCACGAATATTGGTACGAAGGTAATTAGCCTACTAAAATACAGTTAGAAAAAAATAGCACTATGCTCTATGGTGTCAACTTGTATTTTATACATTTTACACAATACTCGTTTTTTCAAAAGTGATTTCTTACTTACTTCAAGTATCTTTGGACTTGGTCTACACTCCCTGTTGTACTTTGGCCAAGTATTTTAGGTCTACCTATTGCTAACCTGCCGACACAATTCAAATTTAACGGTAATATATTTGCTTGCTTTCAATATATTATACATCCTACTGTTTACTACTATGGGCAAAACAGAAATGGAATATTTGCCGCCACTACCGCGCGTAAAAGATCAACTAAATTTATGTCTGCCGCTACCGCAAAAACCAACCGCACAGCCGCACGAACGCAGCAAAATCGGCTGTGTGTATCCGCTAGCCGCTGCCGCGAACCGCCAACTGCGATATTTTACCGCCAAACGCGTTCTGTGTGGAGGCGGCTGTAAAGGGGAACTGAAGTCGATTTTAGGAATATCTTAATAAATAAAAAAAAATTTTGTTAAAAAGTTCAATGAGCAGTTAGGGGATTTCCCGTATTACGTCATTGACGGTGTACGTTCCTATATATATATATGTGCATTGTATACAATTATGTGCCGGTTTAGAGGTGAATTAGTAACAGAAGCGCCTGCAGGGGTTATGAAAGTGAAGAAGACAGAACAAGAAAACTAGAACAGGAGGCAGTCAACTGTATATTTCTTTCATGATTGTTGCTTTGCAACGTAGACTAGCAATGTTATTTATCAACCCCTAGGCTACAAACTAAGAGATTTGGTATATATATATATGCATAGAAGTTTTAACAAATGTTTTCTTAATTTCTAGAGTAAATTTAAGTTAATGTTGTAACACTAAAATGGGTGACAGTTTTCAGCATTCTGACATGGATGAAAGAAGTTATTGTACACAATAAAAAAACAACACAAATCTAGTCATATGCGTTTGAATTAAACGTCTGAAAGTATCTCTGAAGATGCAAGCCCCATAGAAGAAAATGTTTATTTAAAAACATTACCTATTGACATGACCTTGGTGCCGTTGCAAAAACTGTATTCTTATGGACACACCGCATGAATGTACCATGCATTTCTGCGCAAAATAACGCCACACTGGACTTGCATTACTAAAAAAAGCCCCTTATTTTTGAATTATCTGCTTGGATAAAGAAGTTCTGGAAGTTGCACTTGATGTACTTACTGGGTTGATCACTATGTTTAAAATCATTATCAGAAAAATTAAAAATTGTTGGAACTGCATTTTTCACCAAGCGGTTTGTTTTCATCATCTTGGCCACTCCATTGGAGTCAAATACAATTCTACTATGATAGATAATCCTTGTCACAAATATGTGCACTAACACACTGCGGTTCTTTTTCCAGGTAGTTTAGAACGCTTGCATTGTTGTATCCATTGCTTCATCCGTTATTTATCGTTGTAAGGAAATCGATGGAAGAGCACAGGTGGGTTGGAATTTCGAGTGCTGTAATAGGAATTTGTACATCCCGGAGCAAAACAATATCTTCCTTCCTTTTCAGTGGCTTAACAACTTATTTGGGTAGTTAAGTATTCTTTTTTCACTTACGTATCTGAGTGCTTGCTGTGTACTTATTGTCGGACTACACATCGGCTACTGTGCATTACCTGGTTCATGCATTAAGTGGGATTCTCAACCAGTAGGCTAATGCTCAGTTTCAATAACAGCAGACATTAAATGCACCACAAGCAGCCAAGGTAAACCATGAAAGAAATAGGCTTTTCCCACCGCATAGTCTACCTTTGCATGATTTCTATAAATTGCTGGCAGTTTTTTCTTGTTCTATCTAAGACTTATTATTCTGAAGTTATTTAAATACGAAACCTGTATAAACTCTGCTTTTGGGTCCAGGACCGTGCAGGCCTTAATGACCGCGCTTAAAGTAAGCTGTCGTCATCATGTAAGTTAAGTAAGTCTCCATAAAAAAAACGAAAATACAACGCTCCTGCAGGAGCTACCGTTACTAATTCACCTCTATACTGGCAGATGTGTGGAGAATCAGGTTCTTTTGCGTGCTTATAGCTATAGCACTGAACCTGACCTAAATTCTCCAACTAATTAGACTCCGAATCGACTCCGTCTAGGAAGGTTTCTGAATTGTATCTTATAAGCTGATACAGAAAATCACATACACTTTAACTGGTTGCCTGAACATGCTCGGAGCCGCGCCCGAACAGGTGATTTATTTTTGGTCCTTGTTCCAAAACGCGTTTTCGATAATACTTAATGCAAAAACTGTCTGTATACACAAAACATCAGCTTGCAATACGTACACTGTAAAAAAATTCTGTAAATTTACCTTCAATAATATGTAATATTTACATAAAAACGTATGTACAAAGAATTAACAGATTCAATTGTGTAGTTTAACATAGCAGTGATTAATCGAACACAGATACTGTGTAAAAATACAGACTAAAATAGTTTACCAAAGTAATCTGTATTTTTACATACGTTTTTCTGTAAATTGTACCTAAATAGGTATGTATATTGTTATTACATTTTACTTTGTTACAAAGTTCTATGTTTTATTTCCTTTTTGGGGAATTTTTTGAGAATTGTAACAGAAAGTCGGTCAGGAATAGTTGTTGGTATGCGTCCTGTTTTGTGAAACATTTAAAACTGTTGTCAACAAAATGTTGAGTTTTGTTCTGCTAAAGCTTAGTCTACAAACTGATGCATCGGACACCGACTATACTATCGGAAAACTTGGCCATGCGCGGTTATATATTGTTCTATAACAGCATATAGTAAGCAGTTGAATACCGGGATTTTCTCGACCGATTCCGATGAATCAATACCGACATAAATACATATATTATGTTAGGTTAAATTACCTGTATGGTAACTATAAATATACATGCGGTAAATTTATCATTTTACACTGTTTCAGTGCTCTACAATCTACCTGACCGCACTCGTGATCATATTCATAAGGTTACGTAACAATCATGCATTGTGATTTAATACATTCTTTTTCCAGCGTACAGTATTCCTCCGCCTATGGTATTTTAAATTTAAGTCGCATTACACGATGTTTTGACGATATGTAATCATTTTTTGTGTATAAAACTCTGAATAACAATTAAAGTAAAATAAATTTACATTTAATAAGTTAAAACCAAATAATATATATAATTCACGGGATCTATATACACTCATCACATATCACGTGTCGTCAGATTAGAAATACGACAACGTGGTAGTTCGCCATTTTGAAAATCTACCGTTTAAAGTTGTTGCAGACGATTTTGTGTAGGCCCTATATTTTCTCCCTGTTTTGTGCAAACATTGACAGGCAGTGATAAGCGAAAATTGTGTGGATAGGGTATGTTAGTTTTATTTGCTAATTCTGAAATGTCAGAAAGAAAACTGCTCACTAAAAGTACAATTAGGGATAGGCCTAGATTTTTCATGTTTTTTTTCCGTATATGTAGGCCTTTTGTGTACAATCTTTGATTTTTCAATTTCTGCAGGCTATGCAGCATTCATTTAAGGGTAAACACTTAGTTCTGGTGTTAAGATTAGTGTTTAGGGCAGGTTTTAAATTAGTTTTTGTCTTTTTAGTGTGCAGTTTCCCTCCTTTTAGTATTGCTTTTATTTAATAAAACATCACCCGTATATTTCTATTTAAATCCAGGGTTTTCAACAATAGGACCTTAGATATGTTTTCTGATTGTGAGTTTTGTGGGTATAAATTCAGTAAAAACGACACAATTGATGAGTATATGATGCACATGTCTCAGCACAGAAATGTTCATAACTTCAAATTTCGATGTGGATACGATGTTTGTCAAACATCATACTCCAAGTTTTCTTCATTGCGGACTCATTACAGACGTAAACATAAGGTGACATCTATTCGGCAGCAGCATATAAATAAATTTGCAGTACCAGTTGATTATGATTTGACATGTTCTCTAGCATTATGCCGTAAAGGCTGTGATAACATGGATACCTTGGTTAAACATTTAAAGGTTCATATTCGATCTGGTGTTAAGATAGTTTGTCCATATCCGGCTTGCAAATTTTCATATGATAAGATATCTTCATTTTCATGTCACTTATCTCGATCTCATAAAAATGATATGCATTTTCTTCATGTACCATTAGATATTTTGGATGACTGCAGCGGCAAAACCATGGCTATTACCACAGATTCAGAAAGCAGGGCTACTACTGTTAATGATCATTTTGAAGCAGACCTAATTTCTGTTAGTGATGTAACTATTAACTGTGGCACCAGCAGTGATACTGCTATTAGTCCTATTACATTTAAAAACCATATCGTGGTTCCAATTGCACTTTTTCTCATGAAATTGGAAAGCAAAAACTTTGTCCCAGTTCGTACAATTCAGGATATAACAGAAGAAATTTCCACCATATCGGAGCTCTGTAATGGAGCTATAAAAACAGATCTGGATGATGTCTTTAAAAAGTACTGTCTGGAAAGGTATAATTCAAAGCTGCTTGATGCTGTGATGGTGTATTACGCTCTGCTCATTCTAGATCTGTTTTTTATAAAAGCAATTTTTCTTACATTGAACCTAAGGAAATGCATCTTGGACTACATAATGGAAAAGAATCTATGTTTCATTATATCCCAATAATAGAAACACTAAAGGTTCTTATGGCTAATGCAACTGTTCTAAATGCATTTGGTAATAACCTGCCCAATACAACACCAACTTTGTACTTACATGATATCTTTGACGGTGACTTATTCAAGTCTAAGCGTGACTGTAATAAAATACAGCTGTTGGTATATCAAGATGCCTTTGAGATTGTCAATCCTCTAGGTTCTGCTAAAAGAAAACACAAGCTTCTTGCTGTGTATGGGATGTTGGGTAACCTGCCAGTCCAACATAGGTCATCCATTGATAACATTTTTCTAATTTTACTGGTCAAAGAAAAGGATTTTACCGTCTTTGGTCACAGACTGGTATTTCAAAAGTTAGTGAATGATTTAAAACACTTGGAAAATCTTGGGATTTTAGTTAATGGAAATATGCAGAAATTTGAACTTTTTGCCATACTTGGTGATAATTTGGGATCACATTGCATTGGTGGATTTTCAGAGAACTTCGGTGCACACTATTTTTGCAGGTATTGTTGTGTATCAAAATCTGAATTTCAAGAATGTTCATATATGGTAGGCCAGCATAGAACTGTTTCTAACTACAACAATGCATTGAACTTTCTCTCATTGAACGATACTATCAAAATGAGTAGTGGAGTCAAGTTCAATTCAATTTTTAATTCCTTGCACAACTTTCATGTATGTGATCCAGGCCTTCCACCATGTTTGGGGCATGATCTTTTTGAGGGTATTGTAAGTTATGATGTCGCTCTCTTTATTAAACATTTTGTAAATCTTAGCTGGTTTTCATGAATTAAACAAGAGAATTCAACAGTTCCCCTTTCTTGGTTTAGATGCTTCTAGCAAACCACCACTCCTATGTTCTTTTGCAACACGTCTTAGTGGTCAGGCAGTGGAAAACTGGTGTTTTCTTCGTTTTGTGCCATTGTTTATCTTTGATAAAATACAAAATGTCGATGACCCTGTTTGGTTACTTTTGCTTAGATTGAGAGAAATTGTCGAACTGGTATGTTCTCCCAAAATTTCCACTGCCAGACTATCATATTTAAATGTTATCATTCAGGACTATGTTTTCTATAGAAGGCAATATTTTCCTTTGATAAAACTTAGACCAAAGCACCACTACTTGATTCATTATCCTGCACTAATTTTTCACTTTGGACCACTCATTCGACTTTGGACAATGAGATTTGAGAGCAAGCATTCCTACTTTAAAAGATGCATCAGAAGTTTCAAAAATTTTAAAAATGTGACTCAGACCTTAACAAGAACCCATCAATTGTACCAATCATACCTTAGTTATGGTAACAATTTAAATAACAATCTGCAATTCTTACCTGCACTGCCTA